>CAKALU010038302.1:0-17941 GCA_916700995.1 Hozukius guyotensis
CAACTCTTACCCTTACCCTAAACCTAGTTCTAACCTGGACCTTAAAACCAAGTTTGAACCCTCAAACAGGCCTTTGAAGGTCCGTCCCAAAGCGAGGACCGGCCAAAATGTCCTCACTTTCCAAAAATGTCCTCATTCTGAAGGTCTAAAACTCAAATTGGTCCTCACAAAGATAGCTTTACAAGAACACACACACACACACACACACACACACACACACACACACACACACACCTCTCTGGGTGCTCATTAGCTCTCCGTGTGTTTTTGAGGCTGAATGCCTTTTCACTACAAACCTGATTTGTTTGCCTGATTCCCCTTTCATTTAACTCTCACACACCACTGAATATAATATGGGAGTTTGTGTGTGTGTGTGTGTATGTGTGTATCCCATGTCTTAGTTTGGTTCAGGCTGTATAATACAACACTTAACCAAACCAAATGACACATCTGCCTGCTTTGATTTGAAGCGTAAATTACCCATTATTAGAGTCAATGTCATTTCTGGTCAGAAAATGACATCCATCGATTTGCCTAATAGTCTCCTGCATTTTTTTGTCAGCCTGCTTTGCAGCTGTTCCGCAACTAATTTCAAGGTTGCTTTTTGGAAAAGGGGTCTTGAATGCTGCTCCGATTACTGAGTGCTCAGCTGGTGAGAGTAATGCTATTGTGTATTTTAAAACAGGCGTGTGATCGCTCCACAGCAGTGAAAATGATGAAAAGTGTTCGACTGCTACTCACTATCAGCAACAGTAATGACATGTACAGGATTTTAGTTTTGGTGGAACAGTTTGAGACTTCATTCACATAAGCCTAAGAAATATAAATTGTGTGTTTGGTTCAAATATGGTAAAAGATTAACTGAAGAAAATTGTTGTCTTTGTTCACTATAAAAGCTTATTTTGTAGCCTAATCAGACCGAATTTCCATTTCATGTCATGCATTCAGCTTGACTTCACATTGATTTTAGACGTTTTCTATGGAGTGGCACCACACTTGCCAACCCTCCCTATTTTCCCGGGAGACTCAAGTTTTTCATTTCCCTCTCCCGGTTTCCTCCCGGGGTCACAATTCTCCCGTATTTCTCCTGATTTATGGCAATTTTCACAACAATATACAATAACAATAACAATATCCTTAATATGAGTTAAAGGTGCTATTGATAACATTGATAACATTCAGCCACTAGATTTCGCATTCTCCCTCCCCCGCTCCATTGCATTCACTTCACAACATGTGGTTGCCAGTTGTTGCCACAACCTCCATATTTAATGGTTGAGTGGAGTTAGTCTCAGGCAGTCATATAAAGTGATGAATCATTCTCGGTAGAGTAATGAAGTCATATTGCAACATGTAGCTATAGGCCTACATTAGGTGTGTGGCTATGTGTGTGTGTGCGGCGCAATGTGCCGCTGCCGTAGTTTCAGCTGGGAGATCAGCTGTTCTACTGTAATGGTGGAGCATCATAAAACACACTTCATTCAAACTCGACTGTAACAAAATAAAACAAAATAAAACCAACAACTTTGGTTGAAATAAACCCTTATTTCACTTATTTTTCAGTCGCCACCCATTTCTAAATGCAATGTCATTTCCAGTTGACATGGAAGCTGTGGTGGTTGCTAGGAACAGTTAACATTTTTTATGGCAATCAAAGAAGCACATGAATGATTGATTGATTGATCAATTGATTGATTGATTGAGTTTTTATTTCTGTAAGTCTACTTACAACAACCCGTTCAACTGCCTTGATCTCTTCCAAGCTTTTTGACATTTTATTTAAATGGCCTTAGCTATTTTTCTGTTTCTGGCACAGGAGGATGACATCCCTGTTCTTATCCCTGCCTACATAGCTCCGAGTGGTGCTATGACACCGATGTTTAAAAAAATCTACTAACAAAATATCAGCACATACATATGTAAAGATTCCTCAGATTTGGTTATTAAAGAATTGTGACCAAGATATGTACTGAGCGTGACATTTTACACTTATAAACTTGCCATTGCTTTTTTGAGAACACTGTTTCTAAATTACTTCAAACTTATTTTTGGCTTTTCTGTACTGCATTTCTTTGATGAGCAAAAAAAAAAAAACATTCTGATCGGCCCGGCCAATGCGTCAGAAGGGCTCTGATGAAAGCATTTTTATTAGTTTTCATTATTGTGACAAGACTCCTCTCAGTCCCGGCATACACAGTTATTCTGTGGAGAACTTCAACAAAAGAAACGGCTTTAATGAAAAATTGCAGGGACGGATTTTCATTTTGGTTACTGCTACTGAACACATCAGATCTGAACCAAGACCACAATGTTCCCCAGATAGCCATAATCACCAAGCTCTACACGGAGGCCAAACAATAATTCTATGATTAATTAAGGTCTTAATCCCAGTTTAAGCCTTGTGCATAATTACTTAAGTGCCTCATACTCAGTAGTAAAGAGGCCATTGAGCTAATTTGGAGGTGGGTTGGTTCATTCACTCAGCGACTAATCAGATGACTAATCTGCTAGCCATCAGCCGTGATGTGAGTCCTCTCAGTTTTGTTCATGTAGTCTTCATGTTGTATTCATGTGTGCCCAGGGAGTGTATCGGTGCTGTGAGTGACAGACGTTCAGTCTGGCCTCAGGCAGTGAGCTGTCTTGGCAATCTGTGTGAATGGACTCTGGGTTTCAGCTCAAATTGTTAATCCTCCCTTTCCCTCTTGATCGTATTTAATCTTCTCCTTTACTGCTAAATGGTTGTTGCTTTGTGTTTTATATATTTTGTCACCCATTTATGTTTGTTTTTCTTGTGCTGTATTAGCGCACTTTCTGGAGATCACTGATGATAACTGGATACACAGTGGTTTAGGGTTGGGCGAGTCAAGTCAAGTAAATTTCGTAGCCCAATATCACAAATCTGAAATATGCCTCGGAGGGCTTTACAATCTGTACAGGATACAACACCCTCTGTCCTTTATAGTACCACCCTCTCAATGGATAAGGAAAAACTCCCCCCACAAAACCCTTTAACAAGAAAAAAATGGAAGAAACCTCAGTAAGAGCACCAGAGGACGGATCCCTCTTCCAGGACGGACAGACGTGCAATAGATGTCGTGTGTACAGAGTAACAACATAATGAAAATACAAAACAGATAATCCATATGACAAAAATATATACATATAATGTGAACATATATGAAGGGATGGATCCAGGAGGATGTCAGGCAGCTTCCAGGCATTGCCAAATAGATAGAGCCAGAGCAACACGACCTCCTCTCCATGCCAAACAGATAGAGCCAGAGCAACACGACCTCCTCTCCACGCCAAACAGATAGAGCCAGAGCAACACAACCTCCTCTCCACCATGGAACCTAGAGAGAGGACAAGATTTTTGTTTTTAGAGAGAGAGGCAGGATAATAAAAGAATAACTAACTAATTGAAAGTTAAGGCAAAAAGATGGATTTTGAGTTTGGATTTAAATACCTCCACGGAATCAGACTGTCTGATGTCTGCAGGGAGGTTATTCCAGTGGAAAGGGGCTCGATAAGAAAAGGCCCTTTGACCTGCTGACTTCTTTTTCGCTTTGAGGACAGACAGGAATCCTGTATTCTGAGAGTGGAGAGTCCTGATTGGAGTATACGGTTTAAGGAGATCAGGCAGGTAGGAAGAAGCGAGGCCATTTACAGTTTTATAGGTCATCAGAAGCACCTTAAAGTCTGATCTGACATGGATCGGGGGTCAGTGAAATGAAGCTTAAACTGGTCTAATATGGTCAAATGTTCTAGTTTTAGTTAAGATTTATGCTGCAGCGTTCTGAACCATTTTAAGACTTCTGGTACTAGAGAGGGGCATGCCTGATTTACGCTACAATAATCCAGTCTGGATTATACAAAGGCATGAATTAGGATCTCTGCATCAGCCATGGATAAAGAAGACTTAGATTTTAGCGATGTTGCGTAGATGAAAGAAGGCGATCTTGGTGATATCTTGATCAAAAGAAAGAGTTGAATCGAATGTAACACCAGGATTCTTAACTGTTGAATTCTGGGATATCACACAGTTATCTAGAGTTATTGTTACCTGATCAAACTGATATCTATGTCGAGCAGGGCCAATGACTAGCATCTCAGTTTTATCTGAATTTAGGAGCAAGAAATTACTGGACATCCAGCTGTTCACTGCAGACAGGCAGGCCTCTAATCTAATAATTTGTGATCGATCCTCCACCTTTATAGGCATATACAGCTTTGTGTCATCAGCGTAACAGTGGAAATTTCATGACTATGTATAATTTGGCCAAGAGGCAGGCCCGCTGTCAGGCGGGGGCAAAGGGTACAGCTGTCCCCGGGCCCATATTTCTTAATGGCTGGCCTGCCAAGAGGTGCGATGTATAGGGAGAAGAGCACAGGCCGAAGAACAGAGCCCAGAGGTGCGCCTATTTCACCTCAGTGACCTCAATATTGATGTTGTATCATTAAAAGAGACACACTGTGTTCTTTTGGATTGATAAGATTGTAACCATGCAACAGCCAGCCCAGAGACGCCAAATTTGTTCTCTGGTTGGTCAAGGAGTATTCGATGATTAATAGTGTCAAAAGCTGCACTATTGATCCAGTAGTAAAAGCACCGCGGTAGAATCTGAACCTATGTTTAGGAGCAGATCATTTACGACTTTAGTAATCGCAGTTTCAGTGGAGGGGCAGGCCCTGAAAGCAGATTGAAAGGGTTTGAAAAGATTACTATTTAATATTTGGTCTTTTTCCAACTGGCCACCGTAAGCCCAACAAACGGTAATTGCTGATATATTCGCGCAGGTGTGCTTGTGTGCGGTGCGGCACGGCACGGTGCTGCACAAACTCCCCTGTAGCATTGTGAAACACACTTCATTCAAACTCGACAGAAACAAAACAAAACTCACCAAAACCGTCTTGGATATTCTTTCCAACAATCACCAACTCTGGTTTGGTCAAAATAAACCCTTATTTCACCAAGTTAGATGTGAAATTATGCCGGTTCTACATGCTGTTTCCCCCCCATCTCTCTCTCTCTCTGCCTGCAGAACAGCGGCTGAGTGGCTCTCGTTCTTTGGAAGCAGACCATTAAATTAGCAAAATAAAATGACATTGCCAAAAAAATCGTGCAAAAGAAACAACCGACAATTTACTAGCAGATAGATTTGTCTTATCGCCCAACCCTACAGTGGCTATCGCTGCTCAGACCATTTTCATTTTTTCTCCAACAAACTAAGAATTATGACTTTTAAAACAGTTTGTGTGATTTCTAACTTATGTTAGCAACTTAGCATAACAAATGCTGACAAGTCTGTCCGTGAAGTGAATGATAATTCTCAGTGGTTCCTACACTACAAGAACTACCCTTTTACTTCATATGACCCTTTTAAAATGATGCTTTTTGAGTCATATGATGTGATTCTGCGTCAGGCTGATTTTCAGGGGGAAACTAGTCTTATAGGAACTGTTCACCTTAAATTTAAAATTCAGTCATCATCCACTGGCCCCAGGCTGACCGTCAGGGTGAGTCAGAGCTGAGTGATGAGTCCTCATCTTGTACGGTTTCCCAGCAAAGCATTCAGAAAACCAGTTGTTCTGTCTGAACTGCCTTTTTTTGGCCAGTACTTTATGGTAAATTGAGTCTAACCACTCTCCCTGCTGCAGTTCCATCTCAGTCTTCTCCCAAACAACTGACGTAAATAGAGTCTGGCTGGTGAGAGCTGCAAAAAAAATGCATAAAATGGTCATTACTTTTCTCCCACATCTTTTGTTCAGCATACAAAACGTATGCAGCCAAGTAATTGTACATTAAAGGGGACATATCAGGCTCATCTTCAGATTCATGCTTGTATTTTGGGTTTCTACTAGAACATGTTTACATGCTTTAATGTTCAAACAACACATTATTTTTCTCATACTGTCTGTCTGAATATACCTGTATTCAACCTTCCGTTTTAGCGCATTTCAACGGTATGGTAAAAGAATTGCGTTGCTAGGAAACAGCTTTGGTCCATGTTTACTTCCTGTCAGCTTATGTCATTCACATCGACTGCAACAGGAAATAAACTGGGACACATTTAGAATGTTTACGTTTAAAACTGTGAAATTGTCTAAATATTGTAGATTTGTGACATCATAAATGTACAGAAATCCTGACGGCTTGTTTCAAATGCACAGTTTCTGAATACGAGCTGTGTGTATTTCCCTGTGGATTGAGCGTTTTGATACTTTCACAGTATTTATATATCACTTAAACCTGCTTTATAATATAAAAGACATGAAAATCTCACTTTTTACAATATGGGACCTTTAAGTCAACAAAGCTGAATTTAAAGTTTATTAAACAATAAGGGACTTTTCATGGGTATAAAGGTGGTTCATTTGGTCATAATTTAAATTTGTGGTGAACAGAACTGTCCCTATAAATGAGTATGAAAAATTGCACATAAATGGCCTTAAAAAGTACTTCATTTGTAAACTGTTAGTTCATTTTAAAATAAATATACGGTATGCAAAATGCTCAAATCCCATATTCTTTTCACTCCGTTGATATACAGACACAGGTACGTGTACAAATGAATGATAGAACAAACTGATGGAGAGAGGTAAGAAAAGCAAGGCACTGGAAGACGAATGTAGGAAGAGATGAGAGATGAAAGCAGATGAGTTTTCCGGAGGTCAACAGCCTGTTCCTGATGTCCTCGCCCACCAATTATCGCCTGGACCTTGTTATCTCAATGCGCTTAATTAGGTCAGCCCAGGCCATCCACTAATTTGATTGGACGGGCCCGGCCGTAGTCAGGGTGGTAGGCCAATCACCTCAAAGGTCGTACTTCTGAGAAAAATGGGAATCTAGACTTGTCTTTGGTTGAATGATGATTGGGACATTAGAATATACAGATAGACCGGAATGGATAGAAGATGAGCTGGAGTGAAAGCATGCATGAAGACACACACTGCTGTGTGATTGTGGCTGCTTATAGACAGTTGTATTGTAGTAAACCTTGATAGAGTTCATGGCCATAACGTTGAAGGTCAGTGGCTCTGGATTGAAGATAAATCTTCAGTGTAGTCTAAAGTATAAAAGAGTGGGTATGCTATAAAATGGTCCAGCTAGAAGTTTTAGCCACCAGTTTACCAATCTCAGAACCCATCGGCTATCGGTCTGACGACGATCTAGCCTGAGGGCAACTGGCAATATTTCGGGGGTTCCGGTGTAGCCAGCGGATATCCGGGACAAGACTTCACTACCGAGCGCCGGTTAATTGTTTACATCCCGATTAGCAACTTAAGACTCGTGAATGGAGTTGGAGTTGAGAGACGACGTCTGTGACCGTATTGTTTCACAAGTAGCCAGTAGTCGAACTCTCAGATGTACGTTGCTTTGGACAAAAGCGTCTGCTAAATGAAATTGCAGAGTTGTAGAGTTGTAGCTAGTTTACAGGCTCATTTTAAACCAATAAAAGGCTAAATCCTCATCAGACGATAGCCGGTGATTGCATTTTGGCCAATGCTTTCCGCCTCTTTCCCTCTCCTCACAAGCTCCACCTGTAGTCAACCAAAGCCTGCTCGAACGGGATTGGTCAATATTACTCAGACTGCAAACAGACTTAAAACGGAAACCAGAACACTTCCGTTACCAAAATCTTGTCCCATTGCCCACATATGAATGCAGAATATGTTTATACAGATAACCAGTTTGCATATACAGCACAGTGTAGTACTTTTCAATAATAGATCGATATAGAATCACTATAGTGATTCGGACCAATATGAGTCCCAAATATTTTGGGAATTCAATTTTCAGATAATTTATATACAGATGGCTAACAAATGAAAAAAAACCAAACATAATAAATGAGCGGGATGCAGATGCTTCTATACTGGCCAAGAGGACTCACTGAATGGTTTGATGAGTATGAAAATGATTCATAGGCTATAGCCTGCACAGTCACCAGATCCCAATTCAACTGAACACCTATAGGAGGTTTTGGAGCAACATGTTAGTGACCATCATCAAATGTGGATTCCTCCTTGAGCAAGACACTGACACCCCATTGGTCCAGATGGTTATACCAGTACCAAGAGCTATGTAACCAAAGTCCATTTACCAATTAGTCCTTTAAATATCAATCTGTTGATGTTCAGACTTTACATCTTCATTAGGTAATACTCAACAGTTGACCAATAACTGTTGTTAGCTGTACTTAAAGCTGAAGTAGGCGAGATTGGAGCAAATATAAAAGTTATTTTTATAAAGTGGTTGCTATATCGTGACAGTAGTACATGAAACAGGTAACCTGAAAAAAATCATGTTCCTCTGTGTCCTCCGGTGCTCCTAACGGCATCTGCAAGATTTCCCAGACCGGAAGAAAACAAGCAGTAAGAGCTGACCTGGGATCTACTGTCCAGCTTCTGTCTACTAGAGCTGGCTGTCAATCACTCGCGAACTCCGACCAAACGGTCAAACTAGGCAGCGCTGATCAAATATGAATCAATATTATGTTACATTAATGTCTATTTCTCTCCTCAAATGTTTTCAGAATCATCTTGTAGTGCACGGTTTAACTGTAAAATGAGAAAGTTTGTGACCCGGCAGCCATGTTGAGATCTCTTGAAGGAACGCCAAGTGCCGCTCACATGACCGGAGCACAGCCAATAGGAACGCTCTCTCTCAATGAAATGACCTGTGATTGGTCAAAGTCTCCCGTCATGGGTTAGATTTTCTAAAGCCTGAAAACAGAGCCATGAGGAGGAGCAGAAGTCTAGTTTTCTCTCAGAACACTTGAATTACAATAAGCTGAAAGGTTATTATGGACTTTTTGCCCAATGATGACAAAAATATACTGACTACTGCCACTTTAATAAATCTTTTGTTGGGAGCCTCTATTCAGTTCACGCACAGCTTTTTTTCTCGGTATAAAGCAAAACATTATACCGAGCTTTTTGCCAACACACCATTTAAATTTAGGATGTGTATACACGACTTTGTGGTTTTAACATATACATCTTTTAAATTAAGTTATTTAAGCTTATAAAATAATTGTGAAATTGTGGAAAACACTTGACTTCAACCCATATGGGAAGATGATGTGGTAACCGTTAGAAATGAACCAATCGGAGCTCATAAGAAATTCTCATATTAAACTGACAGAAGAAATTGTGTTCTACGTCACCGAGTACATTGAAAGTGTTTATTTTGACTGTCTATGCACATTGCATGGTAAGAAAAGTAAGATACATGCATACAACACGCTCAACTGCACCTCTAATGTAAAGTCAAAGTAATCTGTTTTAACCTTCATCACATATGTGTATGTGTGTGTGTGTGCTTGCAGTGCTGCCAGGCCTGTGTGTACAGTAATCTGAGGTCAATGGAGCATAGCGGGTCACAATTGAATGCCAAGGTAGGGATTAGAGAGGAGTCAAGGACATTAAACCCAGACAATCACTTCAGCTTGTGACCTTCAACACACACACACACACACACACACACACACACACACACACACACACACACACACACACACACACACACACACACACACACACACACACACACACACAGTCATGGCCCGGTGTTGACAGGTTAACAGTGTGTGAGTGATGGAGGTCAGCCCTAATAGACTGATCTTTCACCGAATGCCATTCAGAGGAACACGTGTAATTCTGTGTTGTGCAGCACAGTCAGATCATATGTGCCGTCTTCTGATGACCACGGTGCATTCAAGTGTGCAGACGGAAATTTTTTCTCATATGGCCAATGCTGTATATGCAACCCTCAGGAAAGGTCAGTATAATGATCCTTTCATATTCCCACCAGGGGCCCATACTGTGTCTCTTATTACATAACGGAACAACTCATACTTTAACCACCATTCTAAATTAGGTAAGGTCAGGTATATTAAACTAAAGGTAACTATAGTAACATGCTGATGTGTTACACTACTGTACCAGTTAACCATTACTACAAACTAAAATGCAAAGTTTTAAAAGCTTTTTATTTGTTACTTTGTTAAGTGGCTGGTATAATTGCGATAATGCTGCAAGGGGTCATTATATAGAAAATATTGGACTCTTTGTGTTGTGGAATTATTTTTCCTCCGCATAAATTATTTTCTTATACCAGGACACCGTGTTGTGCATAATTACTTACTTATTGTAGCTAAGAAATATTGACATTGGCAACTTGACATTAACAGAACTACCCTGTTTTTTTTACTGTTCAGAGATCAGAAGCAAAGACGAATGACTAATAACTGATGGTCAACCATTTATGTTACAATATTGAAACATCGATCCCAAACCAACCCCTTTTGATGCTCATCAGACCACAGATAAGATAAGATAAGATATTCCTTTATTATTCCCACAGTGAGGACATTTGCAGTGTACAGCAGCAAAGGGGATAATACAGAAACAAGAAGCATCAGTAAAAACAACTAGAATGGCCCTCGGAGAGCGAAGACCTCCGCCAAGCTGCCCGAGTACGATTGCCCCCCCCCTCTTCGTTCAGCTTGCGTCATCATCCATGTGTATTTTTGTTTATGTTGAGATCAGCTGTACGTAGCGGAACATCGTAAAACACTTCATTCAAACTGGACAGAAACAAAATAAAACTCACCAAACCGTCGTCATTACTCTTTCCAACAATCACCAAGTGTGCTTTGGTCAAACTCAACTGTAATTTCACAGAGTTAAATGTGAGAAAAACGCTGAAACTACAGTTGTTACCCCCTCCCTCCACCCCCCGCTCTCTCTCTCTGTCTCTCTCTCTGAAGGAAAGAGGCGGGGTCATGCGTCATCAACGCGTCATCAGTTACACTGTGCATGTGTTATACCTAGAGGTCTTTATGCTCAGGCTGATCGGAATCCTTAAAAAGAATTCCTGAATCCTGATGTTGATCCGGATCGCCACCAAAATCTAATGGGTTGTTGATTGTGCCAGACCCCACCCCTCCAAAGAATTTCATTCAAATCCATCACAAACTTTTGGAGTAATCCTGCTAACAGACAAACAAACCAACGCACCAACGCCGGTGAAAACATAACTTCCTTCCTAGGCCTTCGGCCTTGGCGAAGGTAAAAAGCAAGATACAACACAGTAAAAAGAAGAAAAAAAAGCAAAACAAAAGTGAAACAAAATATGAACAATTTAAATAGAAGGAAATAACAATATATACAGTATTGACAATAAACAGACTATCAACATAATTGCACAAGTGGAAAAATGGCACAGTTTGCACATATTGCACAGTGATTGGAATGAAATTCAAAGTATTGCACAGTATGAATTACACCTGAGTAGTACTGATATTGCACAGTCAGTGTACAGTATAGTGCAGTTATGTGGTGTGTGTGTGGTCTACTGGGAGCAGGGCTGGTTGTGGAGTCTGACAGCTGATTTTGCTTTGCTCATTATGGGATGGTGTTGCAGGGCTGACTGAAGCCATATTTTGTTTTTTTGCAGTAAAGTGATTTTGATTTTGAGGACGGAATTTTTGCTGTTTTTTTTCAGGCAGATAATTGTCAAGCATGTGACTGACTGAATGAACTGACCATGATTGTCTTCCAACAGTTCAGTCTCAGTTTGTAGACTTTCATTTCAGAAGAGCGTTAACACTTTTGACTGGACTCATCTGCAGTTTGAACTGGTGGAGGATTCATTTAACCAGGTGTAGCTCAATATACCGCTGACTTGATCGCAATAATTCTGTTTCTGACCCGAGTGTGTGTGTGTGTGTGTGTGTGTGTGTGTGCGTGTGTGTGCGTGTGACCTTGCTGGTTGAGTTACCATGTGTGATGACCAAATATAACCCAAGCCCAGGGGTCTCCTACACACTGCACTGACACATATAGGTCACCCAACCACCTACACACACACACACACACACACACACACACACACACACACTTTCTTTCCTTGTCTCGGTTTGTCAGTTTCCCTTTTTCTGCCATTTCTTTTCTTCTTTCTCACATCATCATCTTCAGACACTGCTGACGTTGTCTGCGATCTGATCTGATCTCTCCACTCACACAGACTTTAGACTTTAGACATGCTCTGAGTTTAGAGAAGGCTACATTAGTAAGTGGATATGAGTGGATCATAGCCCTACTATGTGGGTAAGCATTGGCTTATTATAAAAAAAAAACATACAGGACCACGTGTCTCAATGGACGAAGGAGTTGTAGCAGCGGTGGTGATACGCTTGCACGCAAAAAATCTTTGCACAATTCTTTTTGTGCGCTCTCAAAGCGCGCCCTGCCGGGAGGATTCTGTGTCTGGTGGCACCAGAGGGGGCTCTTGAGGCCTCAGTAGGCTCCATAGCTACAGTACATTTGTGCTCAGTAATCAGCAGGGGAAATGTCTGTCTTGCCTACATATGAGGTGTCTTAACGTTTAGGAAAATACTATTACTATTGATAATACTATTGATCATAATAAATTCACTTGCATCACCACACTGTTGTATTATCAAGCAGTGGTAGGCCCTGTTCACACCTGGTATTAACATGCGTCTCCACGTGCGTCTTGAGTGACCACTTGTGATCCGATCTCACTTCCCCGCTCTATATGCAAATAAACATGCAGTTAACACATGGCTGATACAGCAGACATTGTGATGTAATATTACAGGAATGTCAGTAGTAATATCCTACATGTTCGTGAATTACAAAATATAAGGTGCACTGCTGGCACCGCTGCCTTTGTCAGGCGACAGCGAGGTACAGAGCTTCAGAGAGCCGGGGAGGAGAGGGGGCGAGAGGAGGAGTGAGCGGGCGGGTGTCAGCTCTGCGCAAAGCAGCGGAACAAAAACACCGACACATCTCCGACAGTATGATAATAATGCACTTCGTGTGCCTAGTCTGATAGTCTGGAGATATGTAGCCTAAAGATAAGATATGTTTTAATAGAATACAGTTGTACCGACAGGATACAGAAGAGCACAGAGGACGTTTCCATGCTGAGAAGCGCTCGTGTCTGCCTGTCTGTTCACCTGAGGAGTGCAGAGACACCGCGTCAGTTGAGTAGGCAGTCCTTAATGTACACACTGCTAAAAGAATGTGGCCATATGTCGCCCAGACCACCTCTGAATGTGGTCTGAAAGATCCGATCTCAATGCGTCCTCCATGCGTCTTGAGTGTGTTCACACCTGTACTTATAGAGCTGTCCACTTGTGATCGGATCACTGAGGACGCATGTTAATGCCAGGTCTGAACAGGGCCTAAATTTACTGAAATGTAATGGTGGCTAATGTCATCGATTAACCGCGACCCGGGTGTTTACAGGCCGAGCATTCAGCCCGTTCTGAACAGACATGTTTTGAACAGACACTGCACTTGTAATTATTATAAAAAGAAAATAACCTGCAGGGTTTCTCCCCCTGGGAAAGGAGATGGTAAGCCACCCAGATCCTGACACATCTTGTCACGTGATCCATTTAGTTAGGAAATAACAGAGTACACAGTAGCTAAATTCATTAACCATATGGCATTTCCTCAAAGATGATGTTTTGTTTTGTAATAATATACTGTATACATTCTTTGTGATGTTAGTGAAGGTGGTCTTTACTTTAGGTGAGGTGTTCCACCTTTCTTATAAAACTGGCCTGTATGACACCTCACATAAAAGCACATTTTTGTGCCCCTAGCGGTGATGGAGATTGTTCTGTCACCCATCTGTCAACACTTTGATGACTCAACATCTACTAACCAGATTGCATTGAGATATACTCTGCATGCTCATGGTCCCCAGAGGATCATTAATAATGTATTTGGTGAATCACGGACTTCAACTCTGTTGCCACCATCAGGCTAAAAATGTCCACCTGTATGTGAAAAATATCAATATGAAATAGGCTATGAAATGCACTGAGCACATTCTCGCTCCCCAGAGGATGCATTCTCTACATTTTGGACACTTCATGAGTAAAAAAAAAAGTATTTTTCAAAAGAGTTTGTGTGTCTTTGTGTTCCTCTCAGCTGCCTCTCGTTGGTCTGTTCATTAAGTCCTAATGAATAGAGTGAGACTCGAGACTTAAGGTTTAGATGCATGTTGTTTTGTTAAAGCAGATAAGTAGTGTTGGAGGAGGTGTGTGTGTGTGTGTGTGTGTGTGTGTGTGTGTGTGTGTGTGTGTGAGTGAGTGTGTGAGCAGTCTCTAGTCTAATTGGTTAAGGGATGTGTGAACTGTGTTCTGGCACATGTGTTCTGTTCCCCAGAATAACAAGCATGGCTGCAGGTGTTTCCCAGAAGTGGGGGAGGTTTGTGTGTGTGTGTGTGTGTGTGTGTGTGTGTGTGTGCACTTAAGTACCTATCCAGTGTGTGTGTGTGTGTGTGCGTTTGTGTGTGTATAATCCAATTCCTCTTCACCAAATCCTGATGTCTTTATAAGCAGCAGCAGCACACTTACAGATATCTGCAGCGTGTTTGTGTGTGTGATTGCTGCTTTTATGTGTAGTCCTATTATATCATACATGTAGATTTCCATGTGAAGACAATGTGAGGAAATTAAAATTATTCATATTCACTGTCTTTTATATAAAATCAGGCATCCAACACATGGAATACTAATGCAACAATTTGCCAGAGAGAATTATCTTTTTCTTCAAAGACAAAAATCTCTTTGCGCTCATTTCACTGATTGTTGGTTGTTACAGGAGAGACTTCAGAGAGCAGTTCCAAAGCACACTGGAGCACACAGATTTAAGGCAGTTAACTTTATTAAAGACTAACGTTTCAACGCCAACTGCGTCTTCATCAGAGTCATTGCCCTACTCTGTGAGCACCGGACAGGCCAACTATTCCCTGTGAGGCGGCTGAAGCGCAGTTTAACCTTCCTTCTTTGTTGGTTGTTACTGTCAGTATGCCATGCTAATATTATTTAAGGTCCTCCTTAATATCGCAGCAAACAACTATTGTCTATGTAAACATATAAAGGAGTAAATGTCTACCTGAGCAGAGAATGAAGTCTCTCTCCCTCGGTGTGTGTTTTGTAATCAGAGCTTCTCTGTGCTTTGTTGACATAGCCGGCCGGCAACGTGTGCCTTTTAGTGCATGTGAGCGTGCCCCACTAGCTCACGACCGCTGCTCTATACTGTTTTTATACGGCGGTTACAGCGGATAACGCCGTAAGCGTAGCACCCACCCTCCGGTCCCCCCTCAGCCATCGCCATGTTGAGAGCCGTGTGGAGGCAATAGAAATATAGAAATGCTCCCAATCTCGCTTTTAGCACCTTTTAAAATGATTGTAATTATTATGATCAGCGCTGCCTAGTTTCACCGTTTGGTCGGAGACAGCCGGCTCTCATAGACAGCAGATGGACAGCAGACCTCAGATCAGCTCTTGCTGCTTGTTTTCCTCCGGTCTGTGAAATCTTGCAGATGCCGTTAGGCGTACCGGAGGACACCGGAGGACACAGAGGCACATGATTTTTTTCAGATTACCTGTTTCATGTACTACTGTCACATTTTATAAAAATAACTTTTTTGAATCATATTTGCTCCAACCTCGCCTACTTCAGCTTTAATTCATGAGCCGGACTTATTTGTGTGCACACATTTTAAAAAAATGGACTCATGACACTTGCATGGAATTTTTTAAATATTTTTTTTAATATTTGAATGTAATCATGCATTTATTTACATGCTTTAGATAGTACATTTATGTGCTTGTGTCAACATGCATGCATGCATGTGTTTGCTCATGCATGCCTCCATGCGTATGGGAGTGAGTGTGTTATTGATTAGCGCAGATGTTCCACATGGCCTCCATGCCACAGATGGCCAGTCAAGTTGTCTTCTCTTGTTCTTATGTCGTCTTGGCACGTCATTAGACATGCAGGGGCTTGTACATGTTGCATGTTTGCATGTGTGTCAGTGTGTGTGTGTGTGTGTGTGTGTGTGTGTGTGTGTGTGACTCCTATGGCTACTGCTGACCAGCTGCTACCAGAAGCTATTGTGTCACCAGACGCCAGGGCTGTACGTGTGTGTGTGTGTGTGTCTGTCTGAGGATGTATGGATGTGTGTTTGTGAGCATTGTGAGTGTGTCAAAATGCTTATTTTAATATATCATGTTAGCTTGTCAGGAAGATTGCTAAATAACGCTACGAAGTTAAGGTACATTTTTGTGAAGAAAAACTGGCATGCCGATTTTCAAAGGGGTCCCTTGACCTCTGATATGTATTATTTTATTATAAGTGGAGATGTGTTTTTCATGTGAGTAATTTTTTTTGCTTTCTCCTCACCACAGATATATTAGTGTATCTCTGTGCTCTGACATGTGTTGTATAATGTGTGTGTGTGTGTGTATGTTATGGGGGAAGTGGGCCAAGGAGGCTTAAAGGGCTAAATGAATGAATGACCCGTGCCTCCGCTTGGCCCTCGTGGCCCCGCTAACTCATTAACTGTAGAAAAACGACCACACCTCCTGTTGCTGGAGACAAAGACAAGGGGGATTGAAGTGTGTGTGTGTGTGTGTGTGTGTGTGTGTGTGTATTTGGGGAGTGAGGCATGGTGGTTAAGCAGGGTTTTCTTTGGGCGGTGGGGGTCAGTGTGTGGACAATAGGCTTGGCGCGTGACAACCTTTATTTGACTTGACAATCAGGGAAGAATTTTTTTAGGCCTGCTGGACACACACACACACACACACACACACACACACACACACACACACACACTGCCATGTCCTGCTGTCACTGTGTCTGCTTTGGGCTCAGCTGTCCCCTGTCTCCTCATTTTTTAACCTCTCAAACCGTTTCCTGACTTTCCACGTTGTCTGGAATCCAGCGGCAACACTTACACTTGTCACCTATTTTATTTGCTGTTTAAAGATACACACAGCAGAGGGACAGACCGTGGATGTACAAAGAGAACTGGATACAGCGATGGGGTTTACTCAGTGGTGCATGAGGCCAAAAAAGTTAGACTTTCGAGTACAAAATCACCGGCGATCTTCTGCATCTATGGGGCCCATAGAGCAGGCACAGTAATAGAGAAAAAGAAATAAACATGAATTGATTGATTGATTAATTAATTGATTAATTAGAATAAATTGTGAAAGTGTATAAGGGCATAGAATATTATGATGGAATTATGATGGCCATTCCCTTGCTCACTTGTATCTCATAAGTTGCTGCAGCAATGTTTGGGTTGATAACATTTGTTACACAGATTTGGTGTTAAATTTAACCATTTTTACCACTCGAGAATTGTTAAAAATGATTAAAAATCCCTCCAAAATACCACACAAAGGGTGTTTTTTATTAGGTAGATTGATCCGTACCGTGCACGATTACGATTGCCTCTAAATTTTCAGGAACCTGGGTGAGATCGGCGCATGCTGCGAGCATATACAGATTTCAGAGGAGACCGGCGTCGTCGAAAAAAGCCAGTCTTTTCAAAACTGACTGCTCATGTTACTCGCGTTAAATAGCATTCCGCTTCCGTGTTTTGGTACGGTTGGCTTTCACACCTGATGCGAACCGTACCCAAGTACACATGAACCGTACTCCAGACCACCGTTTCAAGTGGACTCGAATACGGATCGATGAACCGTGCCCAAGTACGGTACGGAGCGTTCACACTAAACAAACAAACTGGACTTTGGGTTTCAAATGTTCTCGGATCCGGGGCCCTGGTCCCTGATATGAAAGCACCCTAAGACACCAAGACCTTGAGGAACACCATAGAAAAAGCCATGCTGTGATTCCGAATCATAAACTTTTGACATTTTGAGATTTCTACAAGATTTGCATTTTTTGGCGATTGGATGGCGAGCACTTCTGTTGTGTAAACGGCTCATAAACCCCTTATTGTCAATGCAGCTAGGAAAGCCATCCATCCTCTGAATGCTCTAGGTCTCTAGTTTGATCCATCCATCCTCTGAATGCTCTAGGTCTCTAGTTTGATCCATCCATCCTCTGAATGCTCTAGGTCTCTAGTTTGATC
>CAKALU010038304.1:0-13921 GCA_916700995.1 Hozukius guyotensis
TGCTGCTTATATCTCCGGTGAGATTGTGGGCGTGTCACCGGAAAGACCCCACAGTTCCTGTTAGCCTCATCCAATGGGAGACCCTTGTTTGGATTCAAATGAAATCTCACACCCAGGTGGGAGATTTCAAAGAGCTGGTGGTTTAATCTTTGTTCCTTTGATCAGGCTTTTGATCTTCCATGTAGGCCGCTCTTTGTCTTAAGGCCTTTTGCCTTGTGGGCCGCTCTTTGTCTCCAACGACTTGGTGAGGTCCCTACAATGTTGAACAAATTAAATCACACTGAACTTGGCTTTTTCAATTCTGATGTTGGCCTCTTTTTGTGGTCTTAAATCTGACACCACCAGCACACTTATATTGGATTCACTCAACCTTTACTCCGATGTAGTATCTGTTGTGATTCAAGACACTCGAGGAAAGATCCAAGACAACTGAGATGGAGGAGTTCAGTGGAGGGGATGGACCGCATAAATATCAAAAAAGGCACTTCAGTGTAACTCATAAGCAGTGTGAGTTTTGTAATGCTATTAAGAGGTGGCTGAATATAACCCCGGAAGAATGCGTTAGCAATGTGAATGCAAAGTAAAAGCGGTAAATGGCATGGATAATGTGTCCTTGTTCCTATGAGCCTGAATATATTTTTATGAGAAAAAAATGAGCCACCTAATATAGGTTTTAATGGAGAATTATGGCACTGGTTGTGTCACAATGTTGTTTTAAATATTTTGAGGACAGTCCAACTCAAGTCTGTCAAAGCAAGTCTTAAGTATGTATATGCTAAAATGTAGTGTACCTGTAGCACAAGAAAAGTTGGAGAGCCACCCAACTGACTCTAATGTCAGTTACAGTAATATCTACCTAAAATTTCAAAACAGTCTCACGGCAGTTTATGAAATAGTCACAAAATTGTATCTATTTCATTGTTGTACATAGACACAAATGTCCCTTTTTTTCCTGACGTTCAGTACGACTTTCAACAACATATTTTTCCTACAAATGGCCAGCAACAAGTGATGCACAAATCAATTTTCACTACAGCCTTTTCGAAATAAAAATACTTAGTTAGGATTAGGAATAGATCAACTTGGTTAGGGTTAGGCAACAAAACTACTTAGTTAGGCTTTGGAAAAGATCGATTTGGTATTTGGTTAGGCTTGAGGAACAAACTACTTAGTTAGGTTTAGGAAAAGATTGCGGTTTGGGTTAGAATAACACCAGAAGTGGTGTAACTTAAGTACGTAAGTTACGTTACAAAAATTACTTAGTTTAGGTTTAGGAAAAGTTTGTGGTTTGAGATAAAAATAACTCCGGAAGTGCTGTGACTCATGTACGTGACAAATTAATCAACTTTGACTTGTGGTTTCACAAGTAGAACACCGGCCTCCTGTGTTTTTTGACTTACCTATTCACCCCGACCTCTTCCCTACGTGGCGTTCGCCGCTCTTTATACTTCCTTGTTCCCAATTAAAAACAAATTGATTTTGTACTGACCATCACAACATTTTTTTTTTAAATTCAGGTCTATGTACACGAATCAATACATTCAATTTCGTGACTATTTCACGAACTGCTGTGCAACTGGGCTGAATGTAACATTATCTAACGTCGTACCATCAAAACCACTCTGTGTTGAATTGAGCAAAGTTGCGTCTTATTGCTTATCAAAATCAGAAACAGGTTTATTGCCAAGTACGTTTTCACATAAAAGGAATTTGCCTTTGTGGCATGTGGCTGTCTTGTATTTGGGGAGTTCATTAGATTAGTTTGCAGAGTATCTGGTTGGTGAGCTTGCGCTGTAACTCCTGCGTGTTGGTCTGCAGTGGGATGTAAACACTGACGAGTATGAAGGTCGCAAACTCACAGGGGGAGTTACCAGTTGATGAAAAAAGATGTCAGGAGAACAGTACTGTAGAATGACTGTCACTTCAGTAAACCAGCCATTATTAGTGCATATTAACAGATATTTAAACCCTTTGTTTTGCCTGAGAGTCCACTATAGATCCACACGGCCACATTTCTATGAATCAAAAATCAGAAGACCAGTAGTTGAGGCAGTTTATGAATTCAACTTAATTTGTAAGTGGAGGGATATGTTTGTTCTTCCTCCATAGTCAAACACAAGTCTCAGTAAGTAAGTTGAAAGTAAAGTGTTTCAAGTGTCTGATTGCTGACCAGTGATATGACACAATAGAACTAGGGCTGTCAAAGTTAACGTGATAATAACGTGTAAATGCAAATTTGTTTTAACATCACTAATTTCTTCAACGCAACTTGCGATTTTTAGGTTGTTGCAGGCTCAGTTTTGAAGCTAGAGAAAAGATACTGGCATCATATAAAACTAAAAAACCAAATGAATCCATTGGTACCAATCATGTCATACTAGCTTGTCCCGACGGAGGCTAAATAATGCTCCAGACCTGAGATAAATTTTGGCGAGGAAAAACTGTCCTGGACATTTTCAAAGTGGTCCTTTGACCTCTGACCTCAAGATATGTTAATGCAAATGGGTAGGGTACTATGGGTACCCTCGACTCTCCCCTTTACAGACATGCCCTTACTTTACTTACTTATTTAGTCCTTGTTGCGCCTGGTAGCACATAGGGCAAGGACTAAGGATCTCCACTCATCTCTGTTGTTTGCTTTCTTCTCAATGCTGTTCCAGCTATATCCTCTCATCTTCATCTCTCCTTCGATGGTTCGCCTCTAGGTTGTTTTGGGCCTCCCTCTTTTGCGTTTTCCCTCTGGTGTCCAACGCAATGCCACTTTTGTCATGTCATCAGATGGTTTCCTTAATACATGCCCAAGCCATCTCCATCTTCTTCTTATCAATATTGTTTCCATGTCCAAGCACCCTGTCGTTTTGTGTAGTTCATGGTTTGTAATCTTCCTAGGCCAGAATATCCTCATGATGTTTCTGAGGCGGGTATTGTGAAAGCTGGAAAGCTTGCCTATGTCTCTTTCAGTCATTCTCCAGCACTCAGCACCATATAGAAGGACAGATAGTACACAGCTGTTGTATAACTTTATCTTGGTGTTTCTAGTTATATGTGTCGACTTCCAGATGTTTCCAAGTCTTAGAAAATGCCGTCCTTGCTTTTCCTAATCTGGCCATAATGTCTTGGTCAGCTCCACCATCTGATATTACACGGCTTCCGAGGTATGTGAAAGATGACGTACATGTCAGTTGTTGTCCATTTAGCTCTATGACAGGTGGTTCTTTCATGTTGAGGGGCATGACTTCTGTTTTCTTGATGTTAATCTTAAGTCCCAGCATGCTTGCATTCTTTTGTAGTCTAGATGTTTTGTCTTGCATGTGACTTGGTAGATGTGATAGGAAAGCGAGGTCGTCAGCATAGTCTAAGTCCTCTAAGTTGGAAAAGAGGGTCCATCTGATGCCAGTGTTTGAGTTGTTTAGGGTTGTTCGCATTACCCAGTCCAAAATTACATGAACAACAGGGACAACCACTGACATGCCCACTTTATGATAATCACATGCAGTTTGGGGCGAGTCATAGTCAAGTCAGCACACTGACACACTGACAGCTGTTGTTGCCTGTTGAGTTTACCATGTTATGATTTAAGCATATTTTTAATGCTAAATGCAGTACCTGTGAGGGTTTCTGGACAATATTTGTCATTGTTTTGTGTTGGTAATTCATGTCCAATAATAAATATGTACATTTATTTGCTTAAAGCAAACATTTTTGCCCACTCCCATGTTGATGAGAGTATTAAATACTTGACAAATCTCCCTTTTAGGTACATTATGAACAGATAAAAGTGTGTGACTAATTTGCGATTAATCACGATTAACTATGGACAATCATGTGATTAATTGTGATTAAATATTTGAATTAACTGGCAGCCCTAATTCGAAAATGTTCTTTTCAAGGCTGTGAGAAGTATTTTATACATAGCTGAGACCAAGTAATTCTATGCACAGATCTAAGAAATACATATTCAATAAAACAGTTAATTATGTGGATAATGTGTCCATTTTCCTATTAACCTGAACATATTGTATGAGATAAAACCACCAGAGATGCAGCATGAGCATCGCAAATATTATGCATTTGGGACAGTATAGTTCACACGCAGGTCGCTAAGAAATGGAATTGAATTGAAATGATTCTGAGTGAGAGTTTGTGTAAAGTAAATGTGTTTTCATGCTACAGCAATGCATTTAATACCAGAGTAGTTCATGCATAAGGCATGTTGTCATAAAAGGACGCTTGGCTGAGTTTATCTTACAGATAAACTGATTTTTTTTTCTTCCTATATTTAGATAAAGCAAGTCCACTATGGCATGCAATACAGATTTATTGGAGTGGAAATTGTATATATTAGCAAAATGCAATGTACAATATTTTCTGAGTTTTCAATAGATGGATTGAGAATGTGTAAAATTGAACGTTCAACTATTGAAACAGCTTAAACATTTGCCTTTGTAATATCAATATAGTAAGTATAGTATATAGTATAGTCTATCTTTACATTACAAAGGCATAGAGACTCTTTATGGTGCTCCTCTGCAAAAGCAGCTGAATGGATAAACAAAAAGAAAGCAAGTGAATGAGATGTGCTGTAACTACAGTATGTTCAGCAGTAAAAGGAATCTCAAGCACATCATGTTTGAATGAATTATGAATGCTACAGAGTGTAGATCTTCTTCAGCATAGGAATGAGGTTTTGCACTCAGTTTTAGTTCAGAGGGAATGCTGGCACTAATTCAGTGTAGTAATTGATATATCAAGTCGTACATTGACAGTTCAAGCATCTTAAATTGACTTGTGATACTTGAGTCGAATACTGAACCAGACATTCAGATATTATGGTGGAGAATATTGAGCGGAGTAGGTGGATCTCATGCAGTTGCTGGGATTTACTTATTCCTAATGTTTGGCTGTAAATTCCTAGCAGCTTCTGTCAGCATCAGTCACCGGACTGACAGGCGGCTATCCCTCGGCTTTGAACCAGGCTACACTGATATTCTATGGCAAGTCATCCATCTAAATAGATTCCAAGGTTGAGGTGGTGGTACGGTCATGAGGTAGTGATGTTTCAAGTTTTTTGAGGCAGATTCAAGTCAAGTCATAAGTGATTTGAGATAAGCGAGCCCAAAGTCATTTGTAATTTGTTCAGGTCAAGTGTCGAGTCATTTGAGATAAGTCCAAAGTCTAAAGTTGTTCGACATAAGTCCAAGTCAAGTCTCAAGTCATTTGAGATATGTCCAAGTCCAAGTCATTAAAGTGATTTGAGATAAATCCAAGTCAAGCCTAAAGTAATTTGATATTTGTTCAGGTCAAGTGTCGAGTCAAGTCAAGTCAAGTCTCAAGGTATCCAAGGTAAATCCAAAGCCGAGTCTAAAGTTGTTTGAAATAAGTCCACGTAAAGTCTGAAGTCATTCAAGATAAGTCCAAGTCAACTCTCAAGTCAATTCTCAAGTCATTTGATATATAAGTCCAAGTCAGGTGTCAAGTAATTTGACATGTGTCCAAGTCAAGTCTTAACTCATTCAAGATATGTCCATGTCAAGTCTCAAGTCATTCGAGATATGTCCAAGTCAAGTTTCAAGTTATTCTATATATATATTCAAGTCAATTGTCAAGTCATTCAAGATATGTCCATGTCAAGTCTCAAGTCATTCGAGATATGTCCATGTCAAGTCTCAAGTCATTCAAGATATGTACATGTCAAGTCTCAAGTCATTTGAGATATGTCCAAGTCAAGTTTCAAGTCATTCCATATATATTCAAGTCAAGTCTCAAGTCATTTGATATATTTCAATGAGTAATGTTTAATAGTATCACTTATTTTCATAGCTGAGACCGTGTTTAGGCTACAAGGCCTCACTCTCAAGACAAGTTATTAGGGGGTCATGACTCACAGTATTCAAATTTTAAGTCTACAGTTCTTTTGTGCGGTTTCTGATATATAAGGAGAGGAGGAGAGGGCGAGGCAGGAGGCAGAGGAGCATCGCGCCCTCATGGCCTTTAACGACCAGGAGAACCTCCGCTTGCTCAATCTCAGGGTGTTTAGGGTCCAGAAGGAAAAGGAGGAAGCTGAGTGCCAGCGGGTAGAAGTTGCCATTCAGCGAGTACAAGAGCAGCAAGAATTCATCAAAGAAAAAGAAAAGGACATTTTGAAGCTGCAGGAGGATGCAAAGAAGTTCATCACTTTGGAGAACTTGGATCAGCATATAGAAGAAGCTCCTGTAAATATAATACATTTACAAGAGAAAATGCACATTAATCAACATTGTCATAAATGTGCCAGCGTTAGCCAAAATGCTCATTTTCATCTATTGTCCCACTTGGCCAGATGTTAAAGTATTCCTTAAAACAAGCAACATGCATAATAAGAAATGTAAATTAATGTAATTATTTAAGGCCAAATAAAAGCATGTTATGCAGACAGTCAGTGCAAGAACTAGCCTCTGCAGATATACTGTACAGCAGGCTGCTCCTGTTTCTGTCCATGACACCTGTTTGAGGTTGCAATATTTTGTACGTGAACAATGACGGATGGGACTGTCCCCTCAAAGGCTACCCTGTCACCCCGAGAAAGGTAAGCTCTTTATCTTGTAATGACTCCATTTCTGAATCTCTTGTCTTCCAGCAAGGAGGTGTGCAAACACCCAGTAGTAAATGATTACTTGGATGACTGTTGACATCTTCATAAAACAGGGGGTGTGGTGGGATTCAGGCGTTAGCCTTGCTGGTGGGAAGTCTGAAGATGACATGATCAAAGTTAACCTTTAATATTATGGCACTGGGGGAAGTATTTTGTCCAGAGCTGGAAGGCGTTGTAAGTTACTATCATTTTATTTCCCCATTTTTGCTGAATCACTGACTCTGTGAGTAACTGCCACATAAAAAGGGGGAATAACCTTCACTGGGAAGCAGAAGCGAAGAGTCTGTCCTTTATAAAACCCAGGGTTTGGGAGAAAAGACATTGAGAAAGAAAGTGTCAGAGGCCCACCGGGGTTCGTAATGGAAATGCAGCCGGACATCTGCTCACAGACGCTCGGGCATGAAGGCAAACCGACTTTTCATGAAATGGCTACATTCTCGAGCAATCTCGTAGCGCGCTCATGAGAAGCATCATAAATTTCTGGCTGAGGAGATGGGAAGTGAAGGAGACATCATTGTAAAAGACCGCCTCAACTCAAAATATCCATTATAATGGGAAAGCGTGGAGGGGAGGAATCTTTTAAACATGATAAGCGCTCCCCTGTCGATAGAACACAATTTAGAAATCATTTAGTCTTTTACAATAGTCCTGTGGGGGGGCTGAGATAATTGCATACAGGAAATCTATTCAGTTCATGTAAAATCTATAAATAAACATTGCTATTTAGCTAAGAGACAGGAAAAACTGCTTTCAATATTACTACACCACTAAACCATAATAAGCATATACAGTTGAATAAAACACACTGAGGTAGCCAACTGTGTGGAGCAGAACCTCAGATGAAAATGTTTTCATTTGCTGTTGGCTACATGTGAAACCTTAATCATAACTGGCATGTAGTTTTACTTTGAAATGTCACCTGTGGAGCACAGAGCGGGTATAACTCTAAATGCAATTAGTTTGAACTGACATGTAAAGATTATAGCTGCTCTAATTGATTCCCACTCACTGCAATCCCAGTGCTCCATGGGATGACGTTTTTGTACGCCAACCAGGAAGTTATTATCACCCTGGGTTCACGTTTATGGTACTCACACATTTTGTTCAACAAGATAATCTTCACAAATTAACACCACTTTTATGATTTTTTGAAGTGTAAATGCAATCGCCAGAAGTAAAAATCTAACGTTAGGCTCAGCAGCATAACATAATTGTGATTGGCCCTGCTGCAAATGTTTTTCTTGGGCCTTCGCCCCAAACACAAGCGCATGCACGTACACACACAACCACTCCAGACAGTTGCAAAGCAGACAATTGCTATGCCACCATGGAGAGGCTCACCATGCAACTCCCATTCTGCAAACCAGCCTTACATCAGCAGCCAGAGGTAACGTCAATTTAACAGCCTGCCCTGGACTCAGCAGCCAAATGTTCTCACAGACACAGATTTCAGTAGGTGCACATTTTCCAACATATGAGACATAACATTTACAGTGCTATAGATTTAAATCCCTTATCCCGCTCCATAATAACAAAAAGAAACCAGTACTCACCCATTACAAGTTTATCCTACAGGTCTCGTGCTCCGCAAAGTCAAATACAACACTGCTTAAGAACCATGTCCTTTTTTATTGGATTGTCCTGGCCGCCAGTGACGCAGCGCAACATGGCACACCGTTTTGAGCTGAACTTTTGTCAGACACCCAGCTGTTTCTATTTATTCCTGTCGCTCGCCTTGAAATCGCCTCAATGGACCAGGGGCGGCTGATTGGTGAGGTTGAAATGAGGAGTTATCTTATAGATAACTCCTCATTTCACTACAAAAAACAAAATAAGGTGGCAGTGGGCTGGAGGGAGATCAGCAGAGAGCTGTGTGTTTCCTACTTGCTGTTGGCTATATTGTATATAATGTCCAGTAAATATCACAATATTAAACATATGTTTTCTGTTTAAAAAGAACAAACGAAGGAAGATAAGTGGTTACGTCTCCAGTCTGATCTCGAGCACACAGCCTATAGGTGGCCTACGTTGTTTGTTTAATGACGTAACAGAAGTGCATATAACGGATTCAGTGTGGACACGGTGTAGGAAGGTGATTTTTGGGCCTTGGACGCTGCACCAGTTGCACTGTTGATATTTACGCCACTGGTTAGGCTACAAACGAGCTACGCCACAGTCGCATGAGCGCGTGTAAACACAACAAGGCTGTGACGGCGGACGAGTCAGCGTGATGATGTTTAGTAGTTTATTTTAGCCACTTGTTAGCAACCGCCTTTTTTAAGACACATAAAGGCTTCAAAATCCACAAGCGGGGTATTTATTGATGTATTGTATATCGTAGAACACAATGTTAAAATCTCTTCAGCTTCTGTTAAGCATAGACCTTATTTCAGGCATCTAACTAAAAACCCATTGACTTCCAGACAAGGGATCCGTAAGTGCTAAAATGCTAACCCATTTCCGGGTTTTAGGACTCCTTCTTGTAGCACTGTATCAAACACTTTAAAGGGCATTAGCATCTGAGTACATTTTCCCACTTTTCTTAAAAAGTGACATGTGGTTTTCTGGGCTGCGTACGAGCACTGATACTGGCTCCAATCCAGCCAAGAGTATACGATTCACAAGCGCTCTTAAAATGACTGGAAATATGCTTTCTTGCACATTATGAACTCTCTGTATGTGTCAGCGTCTGTACAGTGTTCATGTAGCATCTTTGTGACACAGCCATTGAACAGAGTGTCACTTTAAATGGACGTAATTTTCAAATAATAGCCCACTTGCAAATTTAAAAATGTGCCTCGAGGGGTGAGCTATTCAAATTCGTAAGGGGAAAGATCCAGGCTGAGGCAGGTTGGTGTGATTGAGTGTCAAGAAGTAATGTTTCAGCTGGAAATGCCATTTTCCAGGAAGGTTTTTTAATTATAATGCCCGCCAACTCATTTCATATGGCTTGCTTTAACACACTATATAAAGGCTTTACGATGTGAAGCATCAGGGAAGCTCTATTTAGCTACAACTATATGCAACTAAAATTAACTGAATGTGCTTTTTGTGTGTCACAGTATAGGTTCACTAAAATTACACCTCTAGTATCAAGACAGAATCATTCTATTTCCTCAGGTTTTGAGATGTCAGTCCCACGAGGTTTCTGCCACCACCTGAATACAATGGAGGGGAATGGAATTACATTTGGGGTGCTCACAGCATTGACAGATTACACTTAAAAAATTCAACAGCAATATATCCCAGAAACAGCGGTCACCGTTCAGTGTTGGGGAAACCACTGTGAAACTAGTGAAGCTAAGTTACTCCTCATTGAATGTAGTAAAGCTACAGCAACACTACAGTTTTGTTGAAAGTAGTGAGCTACGTACAAGCTACTCACAAGATGTTTCTCGATGTGAAATAGCAACCCAGTCGCCAGAATAATACATTGGCAGTGTACGTTTCTGCAGACCACGTTTACGTTGAATCTCAATGTTTCTGAACCAAAAATATGTTTCATATCAATATTTCTACATATGTATATATCAACATTATAGTGTTTAACCACTCTGCAATTTTGGCGTTTCGAAATTGATGCATTCTCAATTACGTTTAGGTTTAAGCAACAAAACTACTTGGTTAGGTTAAGTAAAATGCATGTTTTGCGTTAAAATAAGTATGTTCATTTTGGTTTGACACAGGATACAAACAGCGGCCTCCTGGGTTTGACCCGACAATCCACCCTGTCCTCCTCCCTACAAAGACTTACGCGGATTTTGATTCAAAATAGATAATTATAACGTAATAACGTAATCCAGGAGAAAATATGTTTCCTCAAAACATAATTGACAATGCAGTTTTGTAATATGGGAACGCAATTTTTAGGAGACCAGGCTCGAAATAGTGTGAATGTGTGTGCTATTATGTGTAGTAATAGACAGTTTTTGGCCACTTGGCGGCAGAACAAGCTGTAAACACAACACCAACATGTAACACATAACTTATAAAGTTCTCATAGCAAATGTTTTAGCAAACAGTTGCCTACACATTGAGCAGATGCAGAGCAACATTAGCATTCATTGAGATTAATCTTTGTGTCCACCTGAAAAATCTAAATCCAATATTCACCGCCTTAGCTCTGCTCTGTACTGAGTCCCAGAAGTCCCAAAAGATAATATTTCTTAATCTTGTGTGCACAGGATATGAATCTTGTTTGTACGTTATTGTCTTCCTCTAGGGTACACTTCATGAAATCAGACTTAATACCTTTTAAAACCTCATTAAGACCTTTAAGACAAACAAAATGAAATACCTTTTCCCCCAGCAGAACAAAAACACAGTAGGGCTGGGCAATATGTTTTAATTAAATCAACCCGTTCTCACTCCCAACTTGTCAAATAACCCCGTTTGTGCCCCTCAGCATCGGAAACCGACGCATGGAAGGAGGCACCCTTTAGCAACAGTATGTGAGAAACCGGGTCTTTTAAAGAGTAGTGTTTAATATTATCACATATTTTCATAGCTGAGACCATGCTTAGTTACTACAGATCTTTTGTGCAGTTTCTGACACACACACACACACACATGTATAAATGTGAATTTCACCAGGAGGCCGGTGTTCAGGCCCCCTGTGAAACGTTGACTTATTATGTCACCACAGTCTTTAGTCGCGTGACTCGTCGGTATCATCAGTCCCGTGAGACCCACGAGTCGTTAGTCACGTGAGTCGCTTGTCAGTGAAGTTAACGTCAACCACGACCACGTCCTAACCCTAAGTGGTTGTTTTGTGCTGTTAATTGATTTCCAGTAATGAATATATACACACATTTGCATAAAGCACCATATTTGTCCACTCCAAGAGTACTAAATACTTGACATATCTCCCTTTGAGGTACATTTTGAACAGATTAAAACATTTGCGATTAATTTGCGATTAATCACGATTAACTATGGACAATCATGCGATTAATCGCAATTAAATATTTTAATCGATTGACAGCCATACAAATTACCTGAACAAATGCAGTTCCAGCAGCCATATGCAGGTTTACACCACACACACTAACATATGCTGTGTACTGATCCAGCTCTATACGTAGTGACATAATAGCCTATATGTTAATCTAATTTGTATGTGGCGTCCCTTTTCATTATTCAAATAGAGTTATTATAATACAAGCTATCACATAACTGTTGCCGGACATAGTCAATGAATACTGTATTGTTGTTGCCAGCAGCAGCTCGTCCTTGTTGTGTTTGACAAGCAAACAATCCAGAGTCTTTCATATTGGCTTTCACAGCCTGCGAGCACCATCACATGAAGTAATTACTGTTCTGCACAGTATGTGCTCCAGCATGCACGCACACACGCCGTGTGCAGATGCATACTGAAAGGCTACATGTGTATCATGCACACAACAAAACAGAGATGCAGGTTGAGTGATTTGTGTCCTTCTCTGAGTGTGCCATGTGTTGCCAACTGTCTGAATGTTTGATTACTCCAATGAAATATGTCTGAAAAACTGATTATGTGGCATCAGAGTGAAACTCATTATGAATTATGGATGAATTTCACTCTTGTAGATGGAATTCTGCTGTGTGAATTCGACGAGAATAACACTGTCTACTGAGACAGAGGATCCTGGGGTTGTCTTTCTCTCACACTTGCCGTGCAATGATTCCTTAATCGACGTAACTTCAATTACAGTTTAATTAACACTGATGAAAAAGCCCGTAGAAACACAGTGATGAGTTTATATGTTGGATTTGTAATGCTCTGCCACATGACAACAGAAGTGGAAAAATAAGTAACTAAAATAAGACAAATTATTACAGAATTTTATCACAAAATAAAGGAACATCCCACTCTAGTCCAACATTCACACCGACAGAGAAATGTGGGTTCTCCCGCTCAGGGAGTCTGTCCCACAGAGCCTACAGTACATGTTACAGTATGCATTAAGCATGAGTTTCTCAACTGTGAACCAATGTTCCAACAAAATTAAATTAGTAATTTATAGCAACATACAACCCCCCCACCACTCATGCGTGCCTCTGACTGAATGGTATGATGGCCCTGCTTGGTTGACTGGTCTCACACCAGACTCATCCCATACAGCGGTGCTTAATGGACCGGGTTTCCTGACTTAATTTCTGAGGCATGGGTTTAGAAAAGTATGCAGCCTAGTCTTGAATTCATTTAACTGAAAATTGAAAGGAAGATTAGAGATACCCCAGCACCAAATTACATTTCTAAATAAACCTCTAAGAGGGCACATTTAACTTCAGATTAAAGCTGTCTGTCAGTGGATTATTTGAACAAGCTCAGTAAAGACCAACATGCACCAGCAGCCACGGTTTTATTGACAGGAGCAATCCGGTCATTACATTTGATGAAATTGGATGGGGGGGGGGGGATGTATACCTTTTCTCCAAGTGCAAAGCCAACCTTTTCCCCAAGAATTATATTAATTTGCAAATATGATACTTTGCTGGAAAAAAAATGCTACATAAATACACAAATATTTGGCCAATAGCAACTTGCTATTGGCCAAATATTTTATTATTCCTACATCATCTGCTCAGACAGCCCAGTAGCACAGCAGTTCGGGAAATAGTCACAAAATTGAACATACTGATTCATGTACATAGACACAAATTTCACATTTTTTTTCGTGATGGATAGCACAAAATCAATTCGTATGTAATCCACGTAATTGTGAACCGGAAAGTATAAAAGTGTGAAACCAGACATCAACGTTGAATTGTTAGTCCCGTACTGTAACTTTCGTACTTAAGTTACATCACTTCCAGAGTTATTTTAACCCAAACCACAATATTTTCCTAAAGCTATCTAAGTAGTTTGCTGTCTAAGCCTAACAAAGTCAATCTAAACCTAACTGAATGGTTTTATTTTGAAAAGACTGGAGCTGAAAATGACACGAGTTGCTGGACATTTGTAGGGTCAGCTAAGGCTTTCTCCTGGTTTAATTTATATGCTCTCTATGAAACCAGACCAACGGTTGTGTGTAGGATCACATTTGGAACATTTCTCAGTCAGGGTGGACAGTCAAAAAAAAAAGTGTAAAGAAGTAAAAGTGGAGCTGCTGCAAGGAGGACACAGAAAAGAGCCTGCAGTCACAAGATCCTTCAGCGCACATTGTCCTACTATGCAAAAACTGAGCAAAACTATTACAAACTGCTCTCAATGTCACTTTAAAGTGTCAGCACTCTCGAGGCCAGTAAAAAACTAGTAATTAGGACCCACACAGACCGGTCACAAATGTTCACAAGACTTGAAAACTG
>CAKALU010038304.1:13941-58748 GCA_916700995.1 Hozukius guyotensis
GAAACGCACAAAAAATACAATACATACACAATTGAGAAAAAAATAAAAAAGACAAAACAAAAATAATTACATTTAAAATGCCAGAGTATAATATTATAACATCATATAATATTAATTTAATAACTTAAAGATCGTAATTTTGTTTTGTTTTTAATATTCGTTAAATGCAATATTGTTTGAATTCATTAATTAAGTGCAGGAGTGTTGACTTGGTTCTTGACCAGTTTTTGTTATGATAATGGCATTTTCCCAAAAATATAAATAATTGTATGACATACAGCATGTTATTTTCAATCATATCTTGACTAAAATATAGTGTTAGGACAACTTTCAACCAGCATAGTTCCGTCCATCCTCACACTAAGCAGAGGTTTAATCAGAGTAACTGAGAACTCCTAGTGTGTGGAGCAAACAAATAAGCCATTAATCGAGGGTCAGCTAAGGCTTTCTCCTGGTTTGATTTATATGCTCTCTATGAAACCAGACCAACGGTTGTGTGTAGGATCACATTTGGAACATTTCTCAGTCAGGGTGGACAGTCAAAAAAAAAAGTGTAAAGAAGTAAAAGTGGAGCTGCTGCAAGGAGGACACAGAAAAGAGCCTGCAGTCACAAGATCCTTCAGCGCACATTGTCCTACTATGCAAAAACTGAGCAAAACTATTACAAACTAATCTCAATGTCACTTTAAAGTGTCAGCACTCTCGAGGCCAGTAAAAAACTAGTAATTAGGACCCACACAGACCGGTCACAAATGTTCACAAGACTTGAAAACTGCACATTTTGAGTGATAAAAGAGTCCCTATCTGCTGTGTTTATTGAGCTTGCAAAATTCCTGAACAGATTTGGCCATTTTGCCGAATGGACAAGGTTGAATGTTGAATGCTTGCAGCCGTGGTTTCTGCTAAGCTTATTCGAAGTGTTACTCAGCTACAAAACTTCTAAGATTAACGGCCATGCTGATCAAGGCGCTGTCGCACAATATTTGGTGCCACGTTTGCACATTTGTCAACAATTATAATAAAATTACTTTTTTGACCATTTGTTATCCTCAAGGTGAACTGGGTTGGAGTTAGATTCAATGCCTTATGTCCTGCCATAGCAACTTCTGTGACTATTATAAGGACACAGGATTAGAAATTGGTGAAATGTCACGTTAAAGCTGCACTAATTAATATTTCTATATAACCAACGGATCAAATGGCTGTGTGTAATGTGAAAAGGGTGGCCTGTAGTGACAAACCCATAGAGAATTATCACCAGACCCTGCAGTTCCCCTCAGCTCTATGAAACCTTTTAGTCTATTTTTGGGTCCTCTATTTGGTTTTCTGACCCGCAATCTCATCAACTTGCCAGTGGGAAGCTGTCTTCAGCAAACAACTCTAATGAACCAACTTCCCCAGCAGTGAACAGCAGACAGAATTAGCAACTATAGCTGGTGCAACGTAGTGGAACATTTAGCAGCCGAAGAGATGTCTCTCTCAGGAGCTGGTGGAGAGCAAAATAGGACTAAAAGGAGACAGAAACACAAATCCCCCCCAAAAAATGCTGATGTTGCTTTGTGTCTGCTGGATGTGTAAAGAGGCAACTATTTGCTAAAACGTTTGCTGACAACATTATGAGGTGCAACGTGATGTCATCCCTTCTCTTCATATTGGTTAGGGTTTGAAAAAGCATCATGGTTTAGCTTAAAATAAGTACACTTGTAAAAAGGGCTGTCAAAGTTAATTATAGCAAATTTGTTTCAACACCACTAATTTATTTAACCAATTATCGCCATTTGCGATTTTTAGGTTGTAGCTGAATCACATTTAAAGCTAGAATGAAGATACTGGCATCATATGAAACTAGAAAAACCGTAGGAATCCATTGGCACCAACTATGTCATACTAGCTTGTTGGGAAGGAGACTAAATAATGCTCAAAACTTACCGTGAATTTTGGCGAGGAAAAACTGGCATGGCAATTTTCAAAGGGGTCCCTTGACCTCTGACCTCAAGATATGTGAATGAAAATTAGTTCTATGGGTACCAACGAGTCTTCCCTTTCCAGACATGCCCACTTTATGATAATCACATGCAGTTTGGGGCAAAATTCATGCAATTTTTTTTAAATGCAGTATAAATGTGTTATTTTTTGCCTTTTCTAAAATGGTGTATTTTAATATTTCTGCATACTGGGGTCCCTAAACAGTCTTGGAATTACATAAATTTGGGTATGACTTTAAAGCTGAGACTCTTGTGGATCCAATGAGCCCAACTGTATTCATGTGTGTTGATGTTAGTCCCCGAAGCAGCCATTTCATTGTAGTGAGACCATTTTTTTAAACTTGACCTCACTGTATAAAATGACCTGTGGTGACCTCTAGGATAATCACAGCCTCATGAAACTTCACAGCCACAAATTACAGACCTAGGGCATTCAGAGTATTGTAAGAGTAGATTGACAATAAGGGGGTGTCTGAGCTGCAGTTTCCAGAACAGAAGCTCTCGCCATCCAATCGCCAAAAAATGCAATTTTAGCAGAAATCTCCAAATGTCAAACGTTTTTGATACCAAATCACAGCCGGGTTTTTCTATGGTGTTCCTCAAGGTCTTGGTGTCTTCATGTGGTATTTTGGAGGGATTTTTATCAATTCTTGAGCGGTAAAAAAATGGTTAAATTTAGTACCAAATCTTTGTAACAAATGGTATCGACCCAAAAATTGCTGTAACAACTTATGAGACATAAGTAAGCATGGGAATGGTCATCACAAACTTATATCATCATGTTCTACCCTCTTATACACTCTCACAAGTCATTTTCATTGATTAATAAATACATACATTATTTTTTTATATTTTATTAATGACTAGAACATCTTGACACAGTGCTGAGCTGCATCTCAATTTAATCTTCAGGTTCCCAGCTTTGAGATGATGTACATCAGTTCTACGTGACGAAGACAAGAATTCTCTTTCTTTCGACTTTTAGCTCCGTCCATTATCTCCTTGTTGTTCAAGAATGCAGACTCACACTTACAGCGGTTCATGAACCTGCGTGATGAAAAAGTGATGTTAATGCAATCCCACAGGGAGTCCAGCCAGACGCAGGCCAGCGGTCCCAAGGTGACCCCACCAGGCTCCAATAAATGTTTTATCAAGGCCGGCACGGAGCCGAGGTCCCTGTCATAAGGGATAGTCTCTCTGGGTCACGCATGGCTCTCACAGGAGGGAAGTGCTGCTTTGCTCACATGTCAGTATGCACATCTTAATAATGTACTCTGACATGTTATTCCAGAGAGCAAACTAACAACAAGAGGGGAATCTTTGACAAACAGCATCATGGATTTTAAAGAGAGCTAAATGAATGGTGCCAATGACAATTAAGTGAAACATTTTATTGCTCTTGTGAGCTGCTTTCGGTTGGGAGATTTCATTACGTGCCTCAGTTCTCCCATAAAGGCTTCACTTACTAAAGAGCACAGTCCACAGCAGAGGATTTCGTCGGCTCTCCATGTCAAACCAGAAAAGAATTGCCCTTGGCATTTCTAAGTGATGCATGACTTCTCTTGTATTTCTCTCTACTTTTTATCTGTGAAAATCACAGACTGTCAGTCAGCATTTAGTCCCCCTCTGACATGACCAGAAAAATGTCAAATTTGCTAAAATAAAATACAAGATAAGCTCAGCACAAGGAGTTCATAAGTTCATTGTAATAATTGTATCTTGACTAACCAGTGTGGAGCTCACAACAGCTTGAATCAATAAGAATGGTGCATGATGATAATTTTTCTTTTTTAAAGATTTTTGCGGGCTTTTTTGCCTTTTAAAACAACTGAAGATATACAGGAAAGGTGGGGAGAGAGAGAGAGGGGATGACATGAATAAATGAGCCACTGAGGTCTGAGCCTTAGTACATGGGCTGTTTTTTAAATTAGGGCTGTCAAAGTTAACGCAATAATAACCTGTTAACGCAAATTTGCATGTTGTGAAAGACGCTAAATAACGCAAAGGTATTAACACAGTTTTAAAGCTCTGAGTGAACATGCTGGTATCATATGAAACTAAAAAACGTAAGGAATCCATTGGTACCAGCCATGTTATACTAGCATGTTGTGAAAGATGCTAAATAACGCTCCAACTTTCCTCTAAATTTTGGCGAGGAAAAACTGGCATGGCCAGTTTCAAAGGGGTCCCTTGACCTCTGACCTAAAGATATGTGAATGAAAATGGGTTCTATGGGTACCCACGAGTCTCCCCTTTACAGACATGCCCACTTTATGATAATCACATGCAGTTTGGGGCAAGTCATAGTCAAGTCAGCACACTGACACTCTGACAGTTGTTGTTGCCTGTTGGGCTGCAGTTTGCCATGTTATGATTTGAGCATATTTCTTATGCTAAATGCAGTACCTGTGAGAGTTTCTGGACAATATTTGTCATTGTTTTGTGTTTTTAATTGATTTCCAATAATAATTTTGTAAATACATTTGCATATAGCAAGCATATTTGCCCACTTGCATGTTCATAAGAGTATTAAATATCCCTTTAAGATACATTTAGAACAGATACAAAATGTTCTATTAATTTGCTATTAATCACGATTAAGTATGGACAATCATGTGATTAATCGTGATTAAATATTTTAATCGATTGGCAGCCCTAATTTCAATGTTTTAATCCAATTTCTCCTAAATTAAACCAGAAAAGAATAATATCTGACTCACCAATCCCAACTAAAGGACCATTTACTGGCTCTTTCCAAAAGTTTAAGCGACATTACACAGTCTTCATCAGCGAATAGTTATCTCAGTTACCATAGAAATGGATCGGTTGATAGGCAAGTAATGGCTCTTTCCAAAGGTTTAAGCGACATTACACAGTCTTCATCAGCGAATAGTTATCTCAGACCTTCTCACATCCAAACACAATTGGTCATACGTTTTTATTCACAGAGTTTTTAGTCACAGAGTTTTAGTCACAGACTATAACATTTCGCAATGACTGGGGATCTTGCAGGGTCACTATTTGCAAGACTACAACTAAATTCATTTTGAGATTAAGTCCCATCCTGACCCTGGTGGAAACAAAAGCAGCTTTTGGCCACAGCTGCCCTTGTGTGTGCAGTGACACGTCGAAGAGGCTACGTTGTTTACTCCACAACTCCACCAGTTTCTCCTCCTTTTCCACAGTCCCAGGGGAACCGAGACATGTTCTCGTTCTTGCCTCCCCGGAGTCTCCTCCATGTTTACTGTCTACCTGGTTTTTCAGACCCTCTTAGTGACTTTATTTCCAAAAAGCGATGAGCGATAAAATTCAGCAACTTATTCAGACCATCAGGGAAAAAGCGGGAAATATATCCAAATATATTATATTGTAATTCATTCCCATGCATGCTGCTCAGAGTAATCGCAGTGACCGGCTGCGCAGGGAGCGGTCTCTCCCTCTCCTCTGGCGCAATGCATAGTCAGTAGGTGTGGGGCTAGCAGGAGGACGCCGCCCACAACCTATTGGTTGTCATTATTTATGAAAAACGTATTTATTGTCTAAAAACTTACGATAACATTAAAGCTGCAGTGGGTAAAAAGGGAGTAAAAATGATTTTAAAGTTATTTTTATCACTATATGTCACTATATCCTGAGAGTAGTGCATGAGACAGGTAATCTGAAAAAAAATCACGTGCCTCTGTGTCCTCTGGTGCTCCTAATGGCATCTGCAAGATTTCACAGACCGGAGGAAAAAACAACCAATCAGAGTCGAGCTGGAGTCAACTCCAGCTGCTATTAATGCGCCGGCTGTCAATAGGCAGCGCTGATGCCAATTTCTCACCTCAAATGTTTTCAGAATCATCTTGTAGTGTACTGTCTAGCTGTAAAATGAGAAAGTTTATGACCCGGCAGCCATGTTGAGATCTGTTGAGGAAATACCAAGCACCGCCCACCAGCCGGAGCACAGCCAATAGGAACGCTCTCTCTCTGAAATGACCTGTGATTGGCCAAAGCCTCCCGTCACAGGCTAGATTTTTTATAGCCTGAAAACAGAGCCATGAGGAGGTGCAGAAGTCTAGTTATCTCTCAGAACACTTTAATTACAATATGCTGAAAGATTATTATGGAATTTATGACCCGGCAACGATGTGAGATCTGTTGAGGAAATACCAAGCACCGCCCACCAGCCGGAGCACAGCCAATAGGAACGCTCTCTCTCTGAAATGACCTGTGATTGGCCAAAGCCTTCCGTCACAGGCTCATGATTTTATTCCGACATTGGAAGAGGGGAAGAGGGATTGCAATCAGATTCAGGATTTGGCCAACAGAGACATGACGTCATCGGACTTCCCGATTTTTTTTTTTTCCTATCTGGCGAAGGCATGACTCGGCCTCTTATTACTCGTTGCTTTCGTTGGTTGGGTTACTTAAGTCTGATGATGTCATTTTGCATAATAATTAGTCATGTGCTTTTGTTTATTGGACAGAGTTTGTATTTTCGGAGCAATGGGCCTTCGGAAAAATAGGCTGTCAGACAGATGGGCTTTCAATCCAATGGGACATTTTTCAGGCTGTTGGGGTTTCGGAATAATTGGCCGTTGGAACAATGGCATGGCACCGTTTAAAGTTCTGGAAAATGATATTAAGTGGACCTTGAGTTGGGATTGTTGGGATTAAACTTTCCTGCTTAAAACTGTGACACCAAATATCTTGGGTAGCCAGACCATTATCTGTTAATTGAGCATTGCAGAGCAGCCCAACACAAACTATAATTCAGCTTGGAAAGCACAAAAAGCAGTTGGAGCTGTTGGACTATCAATCCACTGCTATGGGCAACACTGACACACTGATGGTATTCACTTCCAGAACAGTGTCATAGGGGGAATGTTGCAGAGCTACAGCAGCACATAAAAATCCTGAGAATGAATATGGGCATCACATAACACACATTGGCTGTAATTACAGATAGATGAGCACAGTTTTGTTCTTAGCAGTGGATTATAGAGCGCATGACTGGATTAATAACTGTGTTGTTGTGCTGCAAAAAAACTTTACTCATCTAGGAAACGTGGAATGTTTCATCACCCCCATTCCAAGATAAATCTGCAATATGAAGGCAAATAATTGATTAGTATATATATCAATGTAAAACATGTTAGTCATATGTCATTTTTTTCCCTCAGTGCTCATATTTCAGGACCAGCCAAGCTCCCACAGCCCTGGGCATTTCATTGATTGTTTGTTTGGGGCTCGGCGGGGTTTTTTTCTTCTCATCTTTAAAAAACAGTTTTACAACCAGCTAAATTACTTTTGGAAAAGTTTGAGTCACAACACCGAATGAAATAAGACAGTTTTGGTTTACTTTACCATGTCTGTGTTTTTCTCTGTTTTTTTTTTTTTTTATTGTTTTAGTTCAGTCTGATAGCACTGTCTGTACCACAACCCGAGTTGCCTATAAATAACCAGACAAAAATAAGCAGGCGGCGGTGTCTTTGTTAGTCTGAGACAGTGCATATGTTCAGGAGACAGCACCAGTCAAATCGGTAGCATTTTGAAATGCCACATTGTTTTGATATGTCTCCTTAAAAAAAAAAGAAAGAAAAACCTGCTTGACAGCCTGGATAGGTCCAGCAACACTTACCTTTTCAAACGCTTGACTGGAAGACATTTTGAAGGAGATTCTACTTGATTCTGGCAGGTGGAACAAGGGGAAATAAAGAACAAAGAAATACACTCTGAATACTCCATTTATCACCTGCAGGCAGGGCCTTATCTTAATGCCGCCTTTTGGCCCTAATGTGGCCCCTTGATCCTCCGAGACGCAAGCTTATCCACCGTGGGGATATCACGCAGCGTCATCTGCAGCTATTTTTTGGCTGGCTCCGAGTCAAGAAGTCTGAATGACGGCACGGCGTTGGGCCACTTTACAACAAAAAAGAAATTATAATGGTTTTGCCTTTGAAGGGAGTCACAATAGTATCAGAAGACATTTGTCTGCATGGTAATGAAGAGTGTGACACATCATTTTGAGCCTGGGGAGTTATAAATGATCATAACGTGTCAGAATATAAAAGAACACAGCCAGATCTGACAACCAGAGACACCCAAGGTGAGTGTTGTACGTTTTATGATCATTATGATGAGCGATTAGATTCCATGAGTCTGAAGCATTAAAACCAAAATATTAATTAGCATAATACTTAGCATAATACCAAGAGGTGTCCTTGATAGTAAAAAAAAAAAAACAATCCTAAAATACTGATGAGTTATATTTGGCTTTTAAAATTTCCATAAGGAGAGGATAAGACTCAGTGATTGCCTGCCTATTGGCCATGTGGAAGGTATAATTTGGTCTAATCCTGTTTAATCCGGATTACGTGTTTACATTAACATGTAATACCTGAGTGTCCCTGATGCTTTTGCAATAAATAAGTCAATTAACAGAATAGCCCTGACTACAGATTAAAGGGTAGATTTTCCATGCACCACTAAAGCAGGATTCTGTGCCAATAAGAACGGTACTCAGGTGTGACATTTACAAGCGGTGACAGAAAACCCACTTCACTTGAGTGACCAGGTTGAAAACAAAATTGTCTCCATGCAAACAAAGCCAGTGAGCTGGCTGTTTACCAATTGAAATGGAAAATACACTATCCAGTGAACCTAAAGTAATTGGCGCAATGCCATTGTTCCGACGGCCCGTTATTCCGAAAACAAACACCCATTGTTCCGAAGGGCCATTGCTCCAAGCCCCAACCAACGAAGACGACAAGTAATAAGAGGCAGTGGCTCATGCAGTCTGTCGGACAAATGGGCTTTCGGTCCAATGAGAAATTTTTCGGACTTTTGGGGTTTCAGAATAAAGGGCTGTCAGAAAAATGGGCAGACCCTAAGTAATTGGCCATATTAAAGGCAGTGTGACACATAATTTCAGAGCTGGACTGTTCTTGTGTGGTGTCACATTCACAACCAGGAGTAAGATATTTTTAGCATGTGGAGCTATGACAAAGTTGCAAATAAACAGTGTTCGTGCCATTATCTACTTGCACACTCCTCTGCTGTGAGACTCGACTTGCTTGAGATTTGAATACCTTTCAAAATCTTAACAGATTTTGAAAATGTGAGCGACCCCACATATAACGACATGTTGTGTTAAATTGAACAGTTTTGTTCCTATAGTGTGCGGTGAGCAACGATTTGGCCAAAACAGCACACCACACACTAACAGATTCCATTCATGAATAACAAGAGTCCCGACTAAAGAAAACATAAATCTCGCAATCAAACATGACTTTACTGTAAACAAACATGGCTGACGACCGGCAGGAAGAATTAGCAATGTTAGTTTTTGCTCTACTACTCTAGTACTGAAAGTTCCCGAAGAAAAAGAAAAAATATGGATTAAGTCATGGAAACACGTTTAATAAACACTTGTGTTGTTGCCACAAATGAACAAATTGGTCCTCCATTTCTGAGATCCATCCTACTACTACTTTATGCTTTGTGTTTTGCATTAACTCATGCATTAGCTGCGGCCGCCATGGCGGTGGTGGTTGTACTTCCACTTCAGTCAGCTTGGTTTTCAATTGGCTATTGTTCTTTTCCACGTGACTGCGTCATCGGCTGTCCTCAGGGTTTCCCAACACAAACAAAGATATACAGTCGTAAATATTGAACATGTTTAATAATTACGATTTGAAAACGTTAGGCCATGATGGACTTCCAAGACGATCGGGGATCTAAAAAACACTCTTAACATACCTCAAACCACAGGAATATCTGGAACTCTTTAGAACCATCAAAACATCTGGGCTTTGCAGACCATTGTCGTGAGGGGGGAATTGGGCCCAAAATTGGCTTGATTCTCATGTAGTATGTACCCGGCATAAGCTGTGTCGCCACTGCATCGTACGGCTCTGCTCAACTCAACTCGACTCACTTTTTGGTACTGGGTGCTTTTCTTTATTTTGTTTTCCACTGTGGATAGTAACCCCCTCAGTGTAGACCGAAGCGCTGCCACGTGAAACTGCCGTGACATCATCATCAATGGTACACACTGAATCCTTTCATTGGCAACCAAACATAGGAACGTCTCGACTTTGTCAATAGTATGTTATAGTGTACGGCGTAGTTTTGCGGGAGTCAAGTGAATAAAAAAATTTCGGTCGGTATTTACGAGCTTAGCTATTGTAAAATGGCGGGTTTGTGCAGGATGTCCCGTGTCACGCTAGTGAAGATTCTCCCATAGATACCCATAGTACCCATTTTCATTCACATATCATGAGGTCAGAGGTCAAGGCACCCCTTTGAAAATGGCCATGACCGTTTTTCCTCGCCAAAATTTAGCGTACGTTTGGAATGTATTTAGCCTCCTTCGCTACAAGCTACTATGACATGATTGGTACCAATGCATTCCACAGGTTTCTAGTGTGTACATCTACGCATTATCACATTAACTTTGACAGCCCTAATTATTAATTTATTATGCATTTATTTGTTATATATTTTTTAAAAGATTTATTAAAATTGTATGCATGTATTTGTCAAGGAATGGCGCCATTGTCCGCTGCAGATAAGCAGCGGTGCTACAGGATGCGTTGTGATGCAGACCTTGAGAGAAGGAAGCAATACCTCAATGTAGAGATGGAGATGTGGAGAGAGGGCGAAGGGGAAGGAAGAAAAAAGAAAGTGTCAGACCTCTTCGAAAGAGAGAAGAGAGCAGAGAGAAAGAAATGGCAAGACAGGAAGAGAAAGCTCAGGGATAGTGCCAGAGCCAGGGCAACCTTTCAGTCAATGACCACTCCTCCTCCACGTCCAGACAATCCCCCAGAGCCAGACAATGCCCCACAACCAGGGCCTTCAAGGTCAGAGGAGAGTAGACGGTTGAATGCTTTGTTGATAGGTAGAATCTGTGTGTGTGTGTGTGTGTGTGTGCATGTGTGTGTGGGCGTGTATTACTCATGTTGTGGGGACATTCATCTGTTTACACAGTCACATTGTGGGGACTCGCCTTCCTTTTGAGGACAAAATGCACCACCCTATAAGGTATATGCTTTCCTCTCAGGCAATATGCTGTTGTTGAACTCAAGGCCTTGTTGGAGAGAGAAAAGAGGAAAAAAAAGACACAGTGCAGTCCAACTAATAAAGCTGAAGTTGAGCCATGTTTGTGATATTGAATACAGCACCATATGTCTGTGTGTACACTGAACCGATTACCATTTCCCTTTCAGTGCTTTGGATATACTTAAAGGTTTTGTCCATCATGACACAAACCCGTGTGTCCCTCAATCTGCACTAATCTTTGTAAAATTCATAGCAAATGACCTAAATTAGAATCTGATGTTGCTTTCTATCCTATCAATTGTATTTATTTAAATGAATACCATGTGTTTGGGTTCTGTTGTGCGCATTCAGCACCGCTATCATCACGGAAAGCTCTCTGCATTACACTGTAAAACTATATATGTGATAAAAAAAGACGAAGGTTATTTCAACATAGAAATATGAGTAACCACTCCCTTAAAATGATAAGTTCTGGTACTGAATAGTTTTTAAACATGTATTATAATTTTAAACATATAGTGAGTCATTCAGTCAACAACTGTCATACTGATAAGCATGGGCGCCTGGTTAACTTGGGGGGTAGGCAATATATTTTTGGCCTCATTGGGCAAAAATTCCACAATAACCTTTCAGCATATTGTAATTCAAGTGTTCTGAGAGAAAACTAGACATCTGCACCTCCTCACGGCTCTGTTTTCAGGCTTTAGAAAATCGAGCCCCTGACGGGAGAATTTGCCCAATCACAGGTCATTTCACTTCAGAGAGAGCATTCCTATTGGCTGTGCTCCGGATGGTGGGCGGTGCTTGGTATTTCCTCAAGAGATCTCAACATGGCTGCTGGGTCACAAACATTCTCATTTTACAACTAAACAGTACACTACAAGATGTTTCTGAAAACATTTGAGGCGAGAAATAGGCATTACAGTAACAGAATATTGATTCATATTTGATCAGCGCTGCCTAGTTTAGCTGTTTGATCGGAGTTTGCGAGTGATTGACAGCCGGCTCAGAGAAGGCAGCTGGACGGCAGACTCCAGATCAGCTCTGTTTGGTTGTTTTCCTCCGGTCTGTGAAATATTGCAGATGCCATTAGGAGCACCGGAGGACACAGAGGAACATGATTTGTTTCAGATTACCTGTCTCATGCACTACTGTCAGGATATAGTGACCCTTTTTATAAAACAACTTTTCTTATCATATTTGCTCCAATTCTACCCACTGCAGCTTTAATTAGTTATAATCTTAAACATGTAGTGAGTCATTCAGTCAACAAGTGTTATACTGATAAGCATGGGCGCAAGGTTAAGTTTTAAAATGGGGGAGCCAACTTAAGATACATAATGGTATATATATATATATATATGAATAGCCATGTTACACTGAAAAAAGCCGGCTCTTTTCGGCTCCATTGCAAAAATGTCATCTCCACAGCCGAACGTTTGGTGGGCTGGCTGGCAAAATTAGTAGTTTTTTATTAATTACTTGTGTTTGTCAGTTGCTGAAAATAGTAAAATGGTCATTGATATAGGCTTCTGAAATATAATCACCTATTTGCAGAGACTTTAGATGATACGTTTTTAAAAAAAAAAAGAAAAAAATGTTTGGTAGCAAAACTAACTTTGCTTCCCCCGAATGAGTAATTTTCTCCACATCGCTCAGGCACCTACAGTATACTGATAAGAATTGCTACTGTAATTAAGCTTGACTTCCAGTAAAGCTATTTTTTTTATTTACTGGTACTCTGGTATGTGCACTGATCCTGATTTTAATGTGACCAGGCAGAGATGTGCTAAGATCAAACCCTGAAGCAGTGATATACAGAAACACTACAATGTTCCAAACAGACAGAAACTCATCATGAAGCTTTTTGCACGATTGCACCTTCATTTTGAGTGTTCTCACTGAACTGTTTGGCACATTATTGATTATTGATTCATTACTTGCAACTGGATATTAAAGGCCCTGTTCCCATTAACCCACTGAGACCCGCGATCCCGATCGACTTTACTGTCTTTCAGAGGCTTTGAGTGAAGATACAGATATCATATGAAATAGGAAACCTAAGGAAATCATTGGTACCAACCACGTTCCTTGACCTCTGAGCTCAAGATATGTGAATGGAAATGGGTTCTATGGGTACCCACGAGTCTCCCCTTTACAGACATGCCCACTTTATGATCACATGCAGTTTGGGGCAAAAACCATGCTGTTTTTTCATGTAGTATAAATGTGTTATTTTTGCCTGTTCTAAAATTGTTTGTGTTTGAATAGTTCTGCATACTGGGGTCCCTAAACAGTTTTGGAATTACATAAATTGGGTATCACTGTAAAGCTGAGAATCTGGTGGTATTCATGCGTGATCATGTTGGTCCCCATAGTAGCCATTTCATTGTAGTGAGACCATTCTTTGTAATTTGACCTCACTGTATAAAATGACCTGTAGTGACGTCTAGGATAATCACAGCCTCGTGAAATTTTACAACCACAAACTAGAGACCTAGAGCATTCAGAGGATGGATGGCTTTCTATAGGTAGATTGATAATAAGGGGGTGTCTGAGCAGTTTTCAGAACAGAAATGCTTGCCATCCAATAGCTGAAAAATGCAACTTGACACAGTGCTGAGCTGCATCTCAAATTAATCTTCAGGTTCCCAGCTTTCAGATGATGTACATCACTTCTATTTGACATATACTGTTGACCTGCTATCTCCCCTAAAGACCCTCTTTACCCCCCTAAAAAAAGACAAAAACAAGTCTTTTGTGGGTCTCAGAGGGTTAAAGATAGAAGTGTTCGGTGTTTTCATACTGCATTCATAGACCGGAAAGCCAAGCTTTTTGGCCTGCAAGTCCCGTCTCAAAGACTTGAGGCGTGACTTGGACTAGCCCTCAAAATACTTGGAGTTGGTTCAAAAGACTTAAAAACAGCTCTGCTGGTGAACATAGTGGAACATGTAGTTGGTGAAGAGAAAGATATTTCCCTCCGGAGTTGGTAGAGACCAAAAACAGAGTTAAAATCACAGTGAATATTGGACTTACTATCATCAGGCGGATGTTGCTTCATAACTGCTGGATGTGTAAATAAGCAGCTGTCTTCTGACATGTTCGTCATATCAATTTTGTGAGGTGGTAATATGTTTGTGTTACAGCTGTTGCCCTTCCCCCCAAGTGGCCAATTATTTGATTGTAGGCCTAATGAATTTGTCTGTGTAGACCATTAATTCTCACTGGTGCACTGACAGCAGGCGCCGTCATGAAACATGTAAAACATGCATTTCTCCCTCTTGGGCAAAGATTTTTTATTTTTTTCTCAAATGAAAGCACAAGAAATGTAATGTACAGAGTAGCTCTGTATTGCATTGCAGAATAAAACATATAATTCAATTTCAGTTGAATTGTGCAATGATTTACACCCAGGCAATGATATGCTCCATGTCAAATACCTGTATTAAGCTAAGTAATTATATATATCCCCATTCTGCTCTGTGTTAACTTACCTGCTGCAAAATGACTTTGTCAGGATTTCTGTATTCAAATATCTAAGGCTAAGTCTCGGCCACGACTGATCAAGATTAGAGACGGCATGAAAAATGATGAAAGAAGCACATTTTCATAACTTATCTGAGGATTGCAGACATTTGCATAAAACATGCATTTGATTTATCATCAGATCTGTGTTTTCTAAATTACCTCTGAGCTGCTGTCAACAACAATAACTGACATTGTGTGCGTGGCTGTCGTACTAAATTTGATGAAACAAGCTTGAAATGTGATATGGTCCATTGTAAGACAATCTATTGCTGATTCGAGTCATTTTGAAGGTCATAAATCATCCAGTTCATCTGGGAACTACATTTCCATATGTTCTCTTAATGATAATATGACATTTCCTATGTATGAACTTTTAAACTTGTCTGTTTCAATATTTGACCATGGGTCAAACAGAGAAAACTCCTTAAACAGGGTAGATGGGAGAACAATAGTCTCCACTTGCTGAGACCTGTGACCGACTTTACTGTCTTTCAGAGGCTGAAGGAGGTTCAGAGCTAGAGTTAAGGTACAGATATATAAAACTAGAAAATCTAAGGAATCCATTGGTACCAACCATGTCATACTAGCTTGTTGGGAAGGAAGGTAAATAACGCTCCAAAAATTTGAAAAAAATAAATGAAAATGGGTACCAACAAGTCTCCCCTTTACAGACATGCCCACTTTATGATAATCACATGCAGTTTTTGGCAAAAACCATGCACTGTTTTGAATGCAGTTTATTTCACCTCTAAAATGGTGTGTTTGAATATTTCTGCATGCTGGGGTCCCTAAACAGTCTTGGAATTACATGATTTGGTTATCACTGTAAAGCTTACAACCACAAACCAGAGACCTGGTGCACATGTATGGTGTTGCTCAAGGTCTTGGTGTCTTAATGTGGTATTTTGGAGGGATAATTGATAATTTTCATAAATTTTCAAGTGGTAAAAAACGGTTAAATTTAGCACCAAATCTGTGTAACAAATGGTATCAACCCAAAAATTGCTGCAACAACTCTTAAGACATAATAGAGCATTGAAAGGCCATGGTATACTTCTATCATAATGGTCCAAACCTTTTTACATTTATTTTAATTCATTGATTAACTAATTTGTGTTTATTTCTGATTTATGACTAGAAGAACTTGCCACATAGTGCTGATCTAAATTCCAAATTATTTGTCAGGTTCCCAGCTTTCAGATGATGTGACATCTACTGTTGACCTGCCCCCTAAAGACCCCCTGTACCCCCCCTAAAAAAGACAAAATGGGTCTATTGTGGGTCTTGAAGGGTTAAACCCTGTAAATGGAGCCATCTGCTGACTATATCTCATGTCTTATTTTACCTACCTCACAAAGGTGTGAAATATGCTTCCTGAAGAAAAAAGCTGAAGGTGAGCAACTGCACTATCAGTTAGAATTAATCCTAAACTTGATCATCATATAACTCAAGGTCCTCGAAAATAAATTGCAATCTCTTTTTACAATATAATATTTATGGAAAACAAAACCGCACAACTGCTGAGGGAGAATGGAAGAAAACAGTTTTAGTGCCTCTCAGAATTGACATGATAAAGAAATAAAACACTCCATCAATTATTATCATCTCATGGTAATATTCTACAACATCAAAAATTGGAAAATTGAACATTAGCTTCAACATAAAGTCTTCATTCTATCATTGCCATTTTTCCTCCCTTTTCATTCTCAATAAGGCGTGAAGTCAATTTCTCATTTCACCTCCAAGGGCAGTGGGGAAGGATGTTCTGACACAAGGGCAACTCAATACAGGTTTCACTCTTCTTTCCTCTTCAGAGTCTCAAAACCACCGACCACACAAACCCCAGAAAAGTGTTCTCTTCCTTTTCCAGCTGTGTCTGTCTGTCTATAGTTGAACTTATTTTGCATGGGAAGGCTGGCAGCGGCTGACAGGGGTGAGCAGTGTTGTGTGGGATGAGCTGTGCGAGGAATCCGGCATGGAACCATGTCAGTCAGGGTAAAACTGAGACCACCAGCATGTCAAACAACCACATGATAAGAATTTAAATCTGTGAACATAGCTCTATTGGGAGCTCACTCTTTTATTATCATTCCCTGTTGTAGGCTGTGGAGGCACAAAACTGACAAAATGTAGTGAAAGGTTATCAGACAAGTCAAAAATATATCTGAATACATCAATACATAATATGGTCAGTTTAATATTTAAATTGGTGGAACTGGAGGTTGGTGGGTCAAACAAACACAGGATTTTTACTTATTTTAACCCAAACCACGATCTTTTCCTAAACCTAACCAAGTGCTTTTGTTGAGTAAACCTAAAAACTAAGTAAACCTACATTGGAAGTTTATTTTGAAAATTAACTGTACGCATTTAACTAGTGGAAACTGTATGTTTCCTGTAAACACGGAAGTTTATTTTGAAAAGAGACTGTATGCATTTAACGAGTGGAGACTGTACGTTTCCTGTAAACACAGAAGTTTATTTTGAAAAGAGACTATGCATATAACGAGTGGAAACTGTACATTTACTGTGAACACAGACATTTTTTTTGAAAAGACACTATGCATGTAATAAGCGGAAACTGAGCATTTCCTGTGAACACGGAAGTTTATTTGGAAAATACGTTATGCATATAACGAGAGGAAACTGAGCAGTTCCTGTGAACACAGAAGTTTATTTGGAAAAGACACTATGCATATAATGAGAGGAAACTGAGAATTTCCTGAGAACACGGAAGTTTTTTTTGAAAAGACACCATGCATGTAATGAACAGAAAGTGACACTTGGTCCCTGACAGGTCCAAAGCTGAAGCTAGAGGAGTACCTAGAGCATTTATTTCTTGTTAAACTGCATGTGATTATCATAAAGTGGGCATGTCTGTAAAGGGGAGACTTGTGGGTACCCATAAAACCCATTTTCATTCAAATATCTTGAGGTCAGAGGTCAAGGGACCCCTTTGAAAAGGGCCTTGCCAGTTTTTCCTTACCAAAGTTTAACGCAAGTTTGGAGCGTTATTTACCCTCTTTCCCGACACGCTAGTATGACATGGTTGGTACCAATGGAGTCCTTAGGTTTACGAGTTTCATATGATGCCAGTATCTTTACTCTATCTTTACAGCCTCCGAAAGATTGATTGCGTTAAATAAATGGCATCAAAACGGATTTGCGTTATTGCGTTACTATCGCGTTAAGTTTGACAGCCCTAGTTTTAAGTTTCAATGTTTTAAGTTGGCAGTTACTTTTCATTTCCATTTCCTCTTTAAAGATCAATTGCATGTATTAACATAATACCAGCCGCCCTCTCAATCACCCTGATTGCGTTCCCCTGACACCTTAATTAAAAGAATGAAAAGAAGGGCGATCCCAACGGTAGCCTGCCTATCAATCGCTGTTTATTCTTCACCGGCCATGGCTGTACAAATTATATTGGATCATAATCACTACATGGGACCAGCATTTACATTTTCATGAGCAGAGGCTCATCCGCAGGAGTCAAGTGCTAGCCTTGACTGACCTGACCTTGTTCGCTGCTGTCAGTCACTGGACATCGGCACACGAGTGCAGGCGAAGGGTTTTTCAGTGCTCGGTGCATTTGTATGTGTGGAAGTCTCAAGGGTGTGGGTTTAGATGAATGCTGTTTGTTGGTGAAGGTGGGTGCTGGCAGACCTTCCATTTATTATTCCCCTTGTTTCATGCATTCTGCCATTGCTGAATTATTCAAAGGCATTACATGCTTAAAGCTGGCTAATAATACATTATTGAGGCAGCAGTGGACCCTGCTTTGCCAAATTCATATCTTTAGAGTCTGATTCTGTTATTTTAAGTACACAATCAAACTTGGACGCTTTCCTCCATGTTCAAAACTGTTGGGTAGGATGATACATTTCCTAAGATATTACTCATGTCTATGTTTAGTGTAACTTATAGACAGAATAGAAAATGCTGCTCAGAGTGAAGCGTTTACAAGCTTGGATATGCAGCGAAGAGGTCATTTCGACCAAGCATTACTGTCTCGTAGTGAAGGTTGGGTTGCAAATGAGATTCGTAGTAAAATCATAATTAAACCATAAAACTTCAGCGGAACAATAAAACCACATAAAAGGATCATTATATGCATAACAAATTGCTACAATAATCACCCTAGTTAATAAGAGTGGACAAGGAGTCAATAGCTTGAAAGAATAGCACAACGTGCTTGTACAGACAGAAGATACTTCACTATTTCACATGCAAATGAAGGTTTCTAATTGCAGTGGAGATGAACGAGTTTAACCCTTAGGATCTAAAATAGAATTACTAACCTGGCAAGAGGGCAACCACCCTGGGGCCACAGACCTTAAGGGCCTCAATGGCCCCAATTTTATTGTGTAACAGTTGGTTATTTGACAAAGTGCAAATTTGTTGGGAATCAGCACCATTACATGTCAGGAGAATTGTTATGAACTGTATTAGGCCCTTAGGTGGTAATTATTACTTATAGGAAAATGTACCACCATTTATGTAGTCACTGAAGCAGCCCGTTTGCATGAAAGGGTGTAGGTTATAAATACCACGATAATGCACAAGGTGTTAAGCGGCCAACAAGTACGCCTTTCTTGATTTCCGCCTGTCATTTGTACACCTTGTATTCTGTACTGACTGCAATGTGAACAGATCTGCGTATAAATGCTACGGTAAGGGATAGTGACCTAGTATAAAAAGCAAGAAAGACCACTTATTGTGGATGCATGGATGGGTGGGTGGTGAAGTGGATGGGTCCAACAAACACTAGACTTTTAACCAGGAGACCCATGTTCGAGACCATTATTGACCAGTGTTTTGTTTTGTAAGTAACGTTTGTCACATGAGGATTGTCATGTCTTTTTGTTGACGTTTGTGATTTGTTTTCCGTAGTTGTTTCCATACATGTTTTACTTAGCTTGCTGACTTATTTTAAGCCCAACCGTGACGTTTTACCTTACCCTAACTAAGTTGTTTTCTTGCCTAAACCTAACTGCGGACGTTTGCGTGGCGTACAAATGACATGCAAAAACACTAAAATGCGTACTCATGACACACGGAATGTCCGTGTAATGTTGTGGTATTTATACGCCTTCCTGTGAGACTGGGTTGACTGAAGAAATAAATTCCATTACAGTACCAGAGTATTGACTCATATTTGATCAGCGCTGGCTAATTTAGCCGTATGATCGGAGTTTGCGAGTGATTGACAGCTGCTCAGAGACGGCAGACTCCAGCTCGGCTCTGATTGGTTGTTTTCCTCTGGTCTGTGAAATCTTGCAGATGCCATTAGGAGCATCGGAGGACACCAGAGGACACAGAGGCACATGATTTTTTACAGATTACCTGTCTCATGTTTCAGCATATTGTAATTCAAGTGTTCTGAGATATAACTAGACTGCTGCTCCTCATCATGGCTCTGGTTTCAGGCTTTAAAAAGTACCTTTAAAAAAACTGTTTCTGTGTGAGTGTATGAACACAAAGATTAGTGGTGGTATTGCGATGCAAGGGACACCAGCTGAAATCTTGCCTGGGGCACCAAATTGGTCAAAATTCAACACATACAGTCGATGTCCAAAATCATGAACTTCTATTCCATGTTTTCCCTGGGTGTCTATTTCCTCTAAGCTTTCCCAAAGCAAAACCACCAAAGGAGATACCAGCAGAGTGACTTCTCTGTAGGAGGAACCCCCGACATGGCTCTGACGTGGGCCTGGTACGACACAAGCAGACCCTGAGGAGACACACACAAGGGTAACCTCAGCAGGAGATAATGATGACATTATGGTCCTTCACAAAGTCCCCCTCACCAGAGGCAGGTGTGCCCCAGGTTCCATTATACGCAGCTACAACAATTACTGTACACCCAGGGAGCCACACAGGGAAGTACACCATTAAGTCTCTTTATGATGCTTTCATCATCCGTGTTTTCCCAGCAGACGCCGGGGAGTTTTCTGCTGTGAGGGGCGAAGAACAGCAGGTACACTTCACACCGTATACCTTCACAAGGAGAGGAGGGGAACACAGATGGAGGTTGTTTACCACACTTCAAAAAAGTCCCTCCTCTTTCCCATTTCAACTCAGTCGTATTGGCTTTTTTTCCCCCCCCTGAGCTGATCCAACATCCGTTCGTTTCATTACTTTGAGGTGGGGATGAGGTCACTAATGTTGGACAGGCTATCAGAACACCCCGCTGGGCCAAGCTATTCCGACATTTCTCGATATCCTGCACACACACACACTGTTCTGACCCTCCCCTACCTTTCACACCATACACTAGGGATGATCTTGGCCTGCGGTCCACGCGTCTGTGAGCCTGTCTGTGTGGCTAAAGCAGCACCTCGGGCTGTGAAAACCACCAGCGAGTTAAGCCGCAGACGTGATGCAGGAGGAGCCCGCCAGCCGCCTTTCACCGGCTCTAATGAAAATTCAAGGAGAAATGAAAGAGACCCACGGGTGCATGCAAATCAATACGCGCACAGTGAGTCAACGGTGCAAATTTGTTTCCATTAGCAGCCGTTTCTTTCCACCAGTTTAATATAATGTTTTCTCAGCCGCCAGCAATGCAGCATTAAAGTGCATTTAAACAAAGTAAAAGCTAATTTCAAATAGACTGCATTGCCGGTTCTTCAATGCCATTGAACATCTGTTTGCTCTTGTTGTTGAGAAGTCTTTTCCACCTGGCAAACATACAGTAGGATGAGTCATCAATTAAAAGCGTCTGCTGAGAGCTGCTCTGTATGATCTTGGTGTCGCGGTTTAATCAACGAGACAATTTGCTTGTTGATATCGCTGTTTCATTTGATAAGGATTGTATGCTGAAACAATACGAGTTAACAAATAACACATCAGACTCATTAAGACAGTACAACTGGAGGACAGTCTCACCAACACGCGACAAAATCATATCAAACTTGCATGTTGACAGAATAATTAAACAAGCCGTTCAAAGTTGAAAGATAGTCTGGTGACAATCTAAAAAGATGTGATTGTTTACTTTGTTATGTTTACGAGCCTTTTGCAAAATGAAATAGTTCTTTCTAAAAATGAATGAGTCTATGGGCCCTATTTAAACGATCTATAGTGCATGGTCTAAAGTGCAGCCCAGTCGCTCAGCAGTTGGTGAAATAGTCACACAATTGAACGTATTGATTTGTGTATATAGACACAAATTTCAAATTTTTTTGTGATGGTCAGCACAAAATCAATTCATATGTAATCCACGTAATTGTGAACTGGGAACTATAAAGAACAACAAAGGACTTGGGCCCAGGAGACCGGTGTTCGTGTCCCAGGTGAAACCAGAAGTCACAGTTGATTTGTTTGTCACGTAACTTCCGTACGTAGGTTACGGCACTTAAGGAGTTATTTGAACCCAAACCGATCTTTTCCTAAACCTAACTGAGTAGTTATGTTGCCTCAGCCTAACCAAGTTGATCTATTCATAAACATAAGTAATTTTATGTTGAAAAGACATTGAAATGTGCGTCACGTGTTGCTGGAGATTTGTAGGAAAAAGTGTGAAAAATACGTTGTTGAAAGTTGTGCTGAGCGTCATGAAAAAAAGGGAAATGTGCATCTACAGTATGTACACAAATGAAATAGATTCAATTTTGTGACTATTTCACAAACTGCCGTGAGACTGTGTTGTGCAAGTGCATTTAGGGCGTGTCCAACTCCACTTTTGCTAGTTAAGCGGCGAATAATCTGGGCGCAAAGTATGGCGCAAGAGGCAAAAGGGTTGTATTTAGTCTATTAATTAATCATAGTTGTGTTTTGGGCGTACCAGGAATTAAACCAATCAGAGTGTCATATCCCATTCCCTTTAAGACAGGTGCGCCTGCACTGGGCACATTGCTATTTAAAAGGCGAAACTGATCTGCTCGTGCACAAAGTGAAAGTACGCGAGCAGATGTATGTGGTGTTTGGCTGGTTGACCCTCTGCCTCCACCGTCTCCCAATCCTCTGTCCCATCAACAACTCCATTTGACTGCATATGACCAAATGACCGACAACCTCTTTAACAGATACAGGCGGCACGGGGGAGCCAAATTCATTATACGATAATAAGCACAAGGCTAAATATGATAAATATGTATTGATAAATAATGAAAACTGTATTGCTTTCTGATGCAACCCACGGGGGGCTCGGACCGGCTGAGCAGACGGGCTTGCAGCTGGGCACTGCTGGAGAGGCGGTGTGTAATGCGTGGATCCATCAGCCTAAAAAAGCCGCCGTTTATGGGGAGAGGGCCCCCAAACTTCAAGGTAGCCTACAGTACGTCTACACTCGCACACACGGAGAGATGATGAGTGACCAGAGGAGCGCTGAGAGCACGTTGCAGGTCTAGCAATACAGAATCCCCGAGAGCCTTACTTTATTATATTCTCTTATATTCTGAATTGTCACCTGCAGCTTGAATTTAATGTTTTCCTCAACATAAATAAAAACATTGTTCTAGCGCTGACACTGTGTTTAACGGAGGTGGAGGAGAGCTGCTGCGTCTCTGTGTGTGTAACAAGCAGAGGGTAAATGCATCTTACTATCTGAATAATGCCCACTTTAAATAGCAGGAAAATACTGCACCAGACTTTCAACCAGGTTTTTGTTGGTCAGTGGCGCAATCGCTTTCTGTTGCCTCAAGATAGCAATGCGCCAACTAAGCAGCTGACCAAACCTCATTTTAAGACCAACACGCCCATGGGCGCACAGATGGGCGCAAGCACATTTGCTACATACACAACGTGGGCACTGGGCGTGAAAATGACAACTGCGTTGGTCTGAAACTAGCAATGACAGTTGTGCTGCGCTGTGCGCCGGGTGTAAGATAGGGCCCCTGAGAGTCAATATGGTGGGAAACTAATAGTTTTGGTTATACTGCAACGATTAAGCTTGTAATCATAAAATTATAATTAATAAATAAGCCAATATGCACGCTGCATGTGCAATTTGTATTCATGAATTGGTGCTAAGGTTAAGATATTTATCATATCATATATTATATGATTTTTGGCATAGATGTGCTAGAGTTGGATCTCTACTGGCCTTGCTGCAGACACTGCAGGACCATTACATCCTATCTCTCTCCTGTTCTTCCTCTCGGCCTAGACTCCCATTGTCCAAATAAAACCCAACTGACCTCTTTCATTTCTCACGCTACACTAAGCAAGATTTATTTCTATAAACACTCATAGCATATCAGTGAAAATCACAAAGTAGTGCTGCAACACTGAAGAGCGCCCATCTGTAGATTCTGCTGTTTTAAATATTACACATGGTGTAATTAATGAGGCACCGTTAATGAAGGCTTTATATTAGTAATTAATGGATATGTTAATGTTAATGAATCATTTAGTAATGCTTTGTAGATCAGTCGAAAGCCATCGATAAGAACAAATTGTGGTTTGCCAGGTTGTAAAAAGCCTCTCTGGCAGGTGTTCCTCTTGGACATCAGACTGCTCCAACACACTGTTTGACCTCAGACTGACTTGAAAAGTGCCGGACCAAAACCTGTTTCTTAATGACTTATCAGCATTTACAATGGACTTTAATTGTCAATTGGCATTCCACCAATTTTAAACACACATTTAAGTTTACTACTCTGCCTGTGAAAACTGTTATATGTGGCACTGGAGGAGCTCTGTCAAGTCTGAGAGTCCTCAGGGTCATCATCAAGGTTGCATTATGGGAAACACATGATCCAGAGTATTTGGAACTTGACCCATACTAGAGAGTAAAATTACCCCCATCACGGCCTCTTTTGCATCAGTTTTGAGAATTTGTTTTCATCTATCTCTTGTGAGTCCCTTAACTTCATGTATTTATATACAATATATTATATTATTGGAGTGCTCTTGGAGTAGAAAGCGAGAAACCCATAACAATTATTACAAATAACATATTAGCAATTATAAAGGCACAGTTGATGGCTTATTAGAAATTATTAGTGAGACACTCCTTACCATTATTAATAACTTCTTTACTGACTTGACAATTAATGGCAGACCAGCCAGAGAGATGTTTCACTTAACTACTATTAAAGTAATTAAAGGCAGGGTTGGTAATGTTGGGAAACTAGCAAGAGTACTCTAGATTTTAAAAAATGATCCAACCGAAAAACCCAGTCCTGTGTTGCCAGCGTTTTTCCAATGAAAGTAGCTAACAGCACTAGCTCCAAATGACGCTAAATCTAGCGAGAAAGTTGCCAAGTCAGCAACATTGACAGTCCGTCCCTTCAGGCCTCCCTCAGAAAGACACTCCCCCAAAATTATCATTATGAACATAAACAACAAACACAGCTTTTGTTAGTACTCACAGCTGTCAGGCTAGCAGCTAGTGGCAGACTCCGGTGAGGCACGATGAGTGCACGGACAGAGTGTGCCCAGGCAGGTAGCCCGTCCAACCATTTCATTTGGGCTGAATGAAATGATTGAATGGGCTTATTACAGCCACATATACCGCATTGTTTTTTTGTTTTTTTATTAGAACATTTAGTTTATTGATTGCTGTCAAGTAGAAGTTCAACAAATATAACAAAAAATGGATATGAACAGCACTACCAACCCTACTTTTAAATAAGTTATTAGTAATTAAGTAATTAAATAACTTCTCTATAAACTATTCGTAAACAATATATTAAACATTAGTGACAACCTATAAACCTTAAAGGGACAGTGTGTAGGATTTGGCACCATCTAGTAGTGTGGTTGCAGATTGCAACCAACTAAGTACCCCTTCGCTCACTCCTCCCTTTCCAAGACTGCGTTAACGTGATCCGCCGAGTGCAAAACCGTGGTAACGACGTTCGCCTCTCACGGGGGCCATCCTTACCATAATAATACTACTTTAGGAGCAACGGAAGTCAGCCGGCGGCTGGCGGTACCACAGTTTTGCACTCTGCGGCTCACGTTACCGCAGTTTCACAAGTGTGTCGGAGAACTACGGTGGCCTTCAGGTAACGTAAAAACGAGAAAGGTTCTCTCTAGAGACAGTGTTTGGTTTGTCCATTCTGGCCTACTGTAGAAACATTGCGTACTCCGTGAAAAGGACCCGCTCCCTATGTAGATATGAAGGGCTCATTCTAAGCTAACGAAAACACGATTCTTAGTTTTGGGTGATTATACACTAATGAGAACATGGTTATGAATATTATATTCCATTTCTACCAATAAATCCCCCAAAATCCTACACACTTTTCCCTTAATAAAAGGTGCTTTATTACAAAGTTGTACTTTGTACAAAAAAATAATTTAATTTTTCCAAAATGGAATAGTATTCAGCTCAGTAAATGAATGAGAAATAGCAGAATTAAATCAAATGCAAAAATTAAAATAAGAATCTATGCGTAGGTTCCTATGCTTGGGTGGGGACTGACAGAGGTAAACATATCATCCTGTGAAGTGGTGAGAAATGAAAAGTAAAAATGATCAATGATTTGCCTGCATGAATGAAGGAAACCTGGTTTTGCACTAACCAGCCAAGCAAAAGAAACAACAGAAATGTTTTGGTTATTATTCTCCAGATTTACATAATTGCTCCTGTTGCGAGATCAAAAGTGATTGATAAGCTTTGGGAAGTCTAACAAAATTAAAGTCAGTGACTGATAAATAGCAATGGGATTTAGATTGTTTCCACTTATGAATATAACTGTGATCTGAACTAAGCATTATGCAGTGTAACACATCCAAGTCACACAGATGTATCAAAATAAAGAGACAAAGCTTTGTAGAAATAAAATCCTCCCTGTCTGTGTTTACCAGGAAGGTGAGAGATGAGATTTATTCCAACAAGAATCCTCAACTTTGGAGGAGCAGCAGACGGATGAAATTTCACGCCAGAGTTTTTCAGCTGCGGTGTTCAGATATCTGTCAGATAAGTTCCTCTTGCACACAGCACACATCGCCGTATAAACTGCTCCCTACATTGTCAACAACGCAGAATCCCATTTTCAATCTTTTGTAGAGGCATGCGTCACCACAATGCATCCCCCTCAGCCGCAGTGCAGGCAATTTTACACACAATGCTTCACATCATGCCATCAAGGACAACAATGGAGCGAGGGAACCTGTCTGCTCCTAGATACCGCTGCGCTGTAGCAACAAGTGCAAGGACACACTCGCAACCACAACGTGTGATTCATGCATGCCTACCCTACAAAGTGTTCACAGATATAGAACACACTTTGTTTGTTTGTCCTGCGCACATAATGTTGCTGAGATGAAATAGGTGTCTCTGGGTTCAAAGCTCCTTTTTTTATGCGTTATGTGTTATTTTTGCATGTAACACGTGGAGGCCCTTCATCTCTGTCAGGAATGGATATATAACACGTTAGAAATATGAGTATCTTATTATGCAACATAGTCTCACAGCAGTTTGTGAAATAGTCAAAAAATGTAATCTATTTGATTTGTGTACACAGACACAAATTTCCCTTTTTTTTTGTGTGGCGCTCAGCACAACTTTCAACAACGTATTTTTCATGTGTTTTCCTACAAATGTCCAGCAACACGTGACACACGTGTCAATTTCTGCTGCAGTCTTTTCAAAATAAAACTATTTAGTTAGGTTTGGGAAAAGAATGACTTGGATAGGTTTAGGCAAAAAAATACTTAGTTAGGTTTAGGAAAATATCAACTTGGTTGGGCTTTGGCAATAAAACTATTTAGTTAGGTTTAGGAAAAGATTGACTTGGTTGGGCAAAGGCAACAAAACTACTTAGTTAGCTTTAGGAAAAGATCGTGGTTTGGGTTAAAATAACACCAGAAGTGCTGTAACTTAAAAGTTACGTGACAAATAAATCAACTTTGACTTGTGGCTTCACAAAGCAAGTGGGAGATAAAACAGTTTTTGACCTCAGTGAAAATTTTGTTTTTGAAAGGCTAAACGCCAACAAATATGGACTGGAGCAGAATATTTTCATGAAGTAAAAACATGTCGGGAATTTTGGAAGTGATTAAGTTACATGAATATTTTTTCAATAACTAACTTTTGACTTTTGGACTGAGACAGCGGCACACACGGCAACAGTGCACAGCCCACTGTGTGTGTGTATTTGATTATTTTCAATAATTAATATAGCCTACAGAGTAAGCTTATAGATTATGCATTTATAAGAGCATGAGACACGACACCGACCATTCGGTCACTTTTCATGTCAATGCACATGAAGCAGATGAATCCTTTTTTCCCCGTAGTCTTTTCCTCAGACAGACAATTTCAAATTGCCAATTTAATTTTGTCTTGAAGGTTGAACCCGTGCTCTGCTGCCACACTGGAGATGGGGAATTACCAGACTTTCTGAACGTGGGATTTCCCGATCCTGCATGCACTTGCTTCAACGGGAGGAAATCCTGCAGCACGCACTCCTTCTGCACCAGTAGAGCATTGTTAAAAAAACACAGTCAATGATGGGAAAATATTTGGTTAACGGTTAACAGTGGACTGTCAAGTGCTGTCACCATAACAATTTTAAAGCGTTATTGTACCTCAACACCCCTCACACACTCAAAACTTACTAACTGCTACTTCAGCACCACGGACAGCGCCATGGATTTATCAATACACATCACATCTAAATCTGAATAAATACATATTTATCACTTCCCAGCCGCTTCTGGGGCGCTTCTAAAACATTAAAGTTGAGACATTAAAGCTGGTGGAATCACAAGCATTGTCTAGAGTGGTCGTGATCAGCTCCAGTGCAGCTGCGCCTCGAGGGAGGCTAGCCTACTAACTCGCACAAACCTCTGTCAGGTAAAAAATCAACGAGTCAGGCAGACTAGACTAACATATTCCAACTGGAGTTTTTGAAAAAGGGACAACTCTACTAAGGATCACATGTTTTCTTCCACATAACATGAACCGTGCACATGCACCAGCAGGCAATACCTTGCAGACTCTATCAGTGACAATCAAAATAACTTCATAGAGAGATTGTTACAAAATGGAAATACATTGAATAGCTATTGCTAACAAAATTGCTAGTGATAGTATCAAAATGGGGTTTGATATAATGAAAAGCTTGAAGTTTATAGCTTTGAGTCTATAATTTGGCCACATTATGCCACAATTATTGGATATAATAAAGGAGATTTTTGTATTTTTTCTCATCTTTAACTGTTTTACCTGGAGGGAATACACTTCCACGCCATGAAAAATGATTTATTTTGGTGGGAACAGCCAAGCAAAGAAAAGCTTCTGTGTAACTATTGAGGTGAGAATGTATGTTTTTTTTTACACCTCCAGCGAGGGATGATCAGGTCATATATCCTGTTTTGTGTTTGTCAGCCCTAATCCACCTAAGACCTGGGCCAAGTGACAGTGTCATCCACGACTTCTCTGGGAATTCATGTGGCTCGAGGACCTACCCGTAATCATCACTGTCATTGTCAGGGCAAGGCACAAAGCGGCCATTACTGTCCCGGCTGAATGGCTGACCTGACCTCCTCACAGCGTCCCTCGCCATGAGCATTACTCCATTTGGCCCCAGTTCATCCCTTCTCAGGGAGATAATAGCACTACAGTCGCTGTCATTCTCCCTGGTTAGGGAAAACTGAAGCCCCATTTAAATGATGATAAAAATGACCTGGGGACACCCAACTATTTAATAACTGTGAACTGCAATTTTAATTCCTTGTGAGGCTGACGTGCCTGGAATAAGTGAAATGAAAACTCCCCTTATAAAACTAATATTTGGAAAATTGAACTCTTAAGTTTCAGATGTTACTGACTTTGGTTTGTTTTTTATATGACTTCTGTCTTTCCAGTTTTAATGTCATCACAATAAAACAGAGATGTTTTTAAATGTTACGGAAGAAATTTAAAATACATTTCCAAAGCAATATCAAAGCTGCAATGAAAATCTTTTTTGTATGATAACAGTGGTTTAAATGACTTCACCTCCACTCTGTGGAGCTTTGTGGTGTTTTCAAGCCCACTGTTAAGATTTTCCGGCCGACTGGAATACCCTGTTGACACAAAGTGGAGCATTTAGCAGCTAAAGAGCCAGATATTTCTCAGGAGTTGCTGGACATCAAAAGAGAAGTGATTATGATTATTGGAATGAATATTTATATTCACCAGCTGGCTACAAATGACTCAAAATGAATGCTAACGTTACTTTTTGTCTGCTGAATATGTAGATAGGTAATTGTTTGCTAACGTGGTAGCCGTAACATGTTTTTAAGGTGATGATATCAGTGTGGTTTTAACGTATTCTGCTGCCTTCTAGTGGCAAAAAATACATGAATGCAGCTTTAATATGTGTAATTAAATCCTCATGTTTGCATATATATTTTGTTATATTCAATATTATTAATAGTAATGATAAACTTTATTTCTATAGCACAATTAGTGAATAAAATGCAACACAAAGTGCTTTACATAAAAGCAAAGAATCATACCATTTAAAATAAAACCAGGATAAATTCAATAAAATATGAAGATGAATTAAAAAGATAAAATTATTGTTAGGTAAAAACCAGTGCTGTCAAAGTTAATGTGATAAATAACGCATTAACGCAACTTTTTTAATCAACCTCTTAAAAATCTGACGGGCCACCATCGGACCTGGCCGCTATTCGATCTTTCAGAGTTCATAGTGAGTGAAGTTTGAGTAAAGATACTGGCACCATATGAAACTAGAAAACCTAAGGAATCCATTGGTACCAACCATGTCATACTAGCGTATTGGGAAAGAGGTTAAATGATGCTCTGATCTTGCACTAAATTTTGGTGAAGAAAAACTTGTTAATTGATTTCCAATAATTAATATGTACATACATTTGCATAAAGCAAGCATATTTGCCGACTCCCATGTTGATACGAGTATTACATACTTGACAAATTTCCCTTTAAGGTTCATTTTGAACAGATAACAAATGTACGATTGTGCAATATATCGCGATTAACTATGGACATTCATGCGATTAATCGCGATCAAATATTTCAATCGATTGACAGCCCTATAAAAACATATTTGGAGAAGGCAATGTGAAAAAAAATATATCTGAAGGAGCTGCACTACAGGTGAATAGGGTAAACATTTTAACTAATAGATATCACCACGAAACTTCCCCAGTTGATTACTTACATTAAGACATTTTTGTATTAAACGTTTTCTGAAATGTTAATGAGGCATTATCTTATTAGATATGTGATAATTTCTGGAACAGAAATCTGAACATTAAACGAAGCCGGGTTCAAAATTCTTGTTTAATTTTGTTGACACATTAGAGTCAAAGGTTTTTACAGAGGGAATTTTGGATATCTCTGTTTATCGCTCCATAAATCAGAAAATACTGTCAACAGCCATAAAAAAAACAATTTCCACCATGTTTTTAGGAATAAAATGTTCTTTAAAGCGGGCTATGAATGATATATGAACAAACCCCTCTGTAAAAAACCTTCAGAATATAGATAGGAACAGAAAAGATAACTGAAAAGAAAGAAAAAAAGAATGTTGTTACTGAAGAGATTTCTGGCTCAGACTATGAGGAAAAAAAAAAGAATTTTGAGAAGATGTATTGTAAAATTCTATACATTTTGCAAGACACTACAGGTGAATGGGGTAAAAAAACAGTTTAACTAATAGATATCATGAAAGAAACATGCAATTATCCTTAGGAAACTCAGGGGCTGGGATGTAAATTCGAAAATACATGTAAATCAATGCAAGCAGTGCTTGAGAATAAACAAGTGCTGGCATTACAGATCTAATCGGATTCATATAAGAAATTGTAAGAGACAGGCCTTCAGTTTCTAGCTCTCACATAATGATCACCTCAGTTACACCTGAGTTAGCTGCGCTTGAATTCCAATATGCGAGCGGTGATATTATATATCTCACCGGTACATTCAGCTTCTCAGAATATGTTCATGTTTATTACTGTTCTTCACCTGTGACATTTGGTGCCGCACATTGTGAATGTGTCACTGTGTGTCCTCATATCGCCCCTGCATTTACACACAGACAAAGCCAGCTGTGCACACAGCACAGTTTGCCCTTTCAGAAGGAGCTGGGAGTGCAGGGTTTCCTGCAGTGCTCCGTAAACATCCAGGGCTCAGTGCCTGTCGCTGCTACGGCAATCATGATGTGCATCGCAGATCAAGGTTATTGTAAAAGAAAAAAAAAGAAAACTAGTTTGAAAAAGCAGCCGTTACAAATATTGCCATTAAAAAAAAACTATAAAACTGAAAAATATAAATCATTAAACTGTACTAAAACACACACAGAGAAGTACAATCCAATACCGAACTTACCCAGCTACAGCTGTAAAACCTGCACACACAAAAAAGAGACTTTCTGCCCAGGGAATCGATCCAGCACATTTTCAGCTATATCTCAGCCCACCTCGCCCGCGGCGAACCTGCAACTGCAGACCGAATGACCATTTGTTTGCAGTTACCTCTACCCAGAAACACATTAAAGCTGGTCAGCGGTTCCCCCTGGGCACTAAGCTTTGTTAGATCCTATCCATCCAACCCACAATGTGTACCCTCGATTCAGGCAACCGTTTAAGTTGATCATCAGGACTGATAGTGTGTTCCCTGACATCAAGGAATCACAACAGCCAACTTTATGGAGGGAGTAGAGTATATCCAGCGTGTATTTAAGGAAAGCGAGAAAGGTCATGAAGCTACAGCTCAGCCTTGAAATATATAAATGTTTGAAGAGCAAACAGAGCACGGCAGAGCCCTTACTTCAGGGGGAAAAGTGAGGAACTTGCTCTCCACTTGAATTAAGGCAAATAAATACAGCATGTCCAGACCAGTGCTGTTACTGCCATCTGACTGTCACTTATATTTTTTTTTCTTTCTAAGAGGCGACTCAAAGAGGCTATAAGTGGAACAGAAGTGGATATGTCAGAACTGGTGAAATAGTGAGTAAAAAGCAGTTTATGTAGGACAATCCTATTTGAGGATGACAAATTTCAAATCTGAAATGTTTGGGGAAACACTTGGAGCAGTAAAATAGTGTGCAATGCTATGAACTAACGACTATACTAACAAGTGAGTAGGTAATGTTGGGTGCAGAACAATGGGCAACTCCGGGGTCTGAAAAGTGAAGCCTATGCGGAAGTGCCTTAAACTTGCATTCTGTCTAATAGCCATTAGGGGGCGACTCCTCTGGTTGCAAAAATAAGTCTGATTGTATAGAAGTCTATGAGAAAATGACCCTACTTCTCACTTGATTTATTACCTCAGTAAACATTGTAAATATGGCTGTCAATCGATTAAAATATTTAACCATGATTAATTGCAATTATTTTCACATTTTTGTATCTGTTCAAAATGTACCTTAAAGGGATATTTGTCAAGTATTTAACATGGGAGTGAGCAAATATGCTTGCTTTATGCAAATGTATGTATATATTTATTATTGAAAATCAATTAACAACACAAAACAATGACAAATATTGTCCAGAAACCCTCACAGGTACTGCATTAAATATGCAATGACAAACCAAGAGACAATGACTTTGGTGAGCCCCTGACATTTCCTTTAGTGTCACCATTAGCTTGACATTTGTGGTTTCTAATAAAATGGTGCGTCAACTATTGGATGGATTGCTATGAAATTTAGTACAGATATCCATGGTCAAGAGAGGATGAATCCTACTGACATTGGGGAACCTTTGACTTTTCCTCTAGCGCCACCATGAGGTTGACATTTCTGGTTCTGAGTGAAATATCTCGACAACTATTGAATGAATTGCCATAAAATTCAGTTCACGCATTCATGTTCCCCTCGGGATGAATTGTAATAACTTTGGTGATCTTCTGACGTTTCTTCTAGCGCCATCATCAGGTGAAATTGTTTCCATTTTTTGTCCAATACTTTGGTTTATGACCAAATATCTGCACAACTTCCCATCACACCTCAGCTGTACTTTTTTGTTTAGTATTATTAGCGAATGTTAACATGCTAAACTAAGATGGTGAACAATACCTGATGATAGAATTGTCACTGAGCATGTTGACATGCTCATGCCAGCATTTAGCTCAAAGCACAGCTGTGCCTGAGTACAGTACAGCCTCGCAGAGCTGCTAGCAGGGCTGTAGACTCTTGTTTCAACGTATCAAAACACATGAAGACAATTGAAAATTGCAGCTATGAATCCAGTATAATTTGACACCCTGACCAGGAACGACGCCAACAGTTTGAAACAATGAAAGATGAAAGTTTACATAGAAGTTTAGTCTTGGAAAATTGAGTAAGTTAAGTGTATAAAAACCCCTCAAAACATTGAAAGCTGGAAAGTTACCTCCATCCATTTAAAATCAAGCATTCCAGCCCTGAGGTTCGGTATACATGCACAGAGGAATTCTACGGCTGTCTCATTCAATGCCCAAAACGGTGCGCTTCCTTGGTCGCCCAATTACAAGGTGAATTAATTTGCTTGTGTTGTGCCTGAAATCCTGGTTAGCAGGGCCCTCCAGCACTACACACCTGCTTTTTTTCATTATTGGCTTTAGTTCCTCAAGATGTTGTAATTAGTAGGAGACATGGTTCAGGCTATAGGGAGCCGGATAAAGCAGATGTTGAGGGGATTGCAGATCCTAGAGGTTAATTCTCCTTATTAATGCATTTCTTTTCCTCGGTGCAGCAGGTCGGAGATGAGAATGTCAGGGCGGCTTGGAGCAGTTTGCTAGTTGAAAGGGCCAAATGTCAAACTGTCATATTTAAATGTATATAATTCATCTTAGTCCTTGAAGGAAGGTTTGAGATTTCAAGAGGTACAGTTGATGTATTTGCCCAAAACATTAAGCATTCTATATGATGGTTTTAAGCATAATCATGCCTCTTCAAAATCATAAAAAGCATGTTCTTTTCATTTCGCCTCAACGAGATTTCATGAGTCTGCATGGGACGTTTCAGCGCCACAGAATTCATTATGGCACCGTAGCGAAAATGACATTTTGCATGTTCCAGCAACTTAAAGTGTACAGTTACTGAAATCCCATTTTCCCTAAGTAGATCAGGATAATCCTCAGCTGAGATGACAGAATAAGTAAGTCTGGACATGGATAGATGGATATAATCTTCTTATGTTGCCGCACAATAGCTGCAAATGGAAGTTCCACAGCTCCGTAGCCACATCACCTTTGCTGACCTATGTCAAACACCATCGCAGGGCTTAACAAGATATGGGATCAGACAGTTTTACCTTCTCAGGGGGTGCTGAGGTAGATAGCATCAGATATAGTCACCGCATTTTAACTGCATCATGGAATAAAGAGCTGTATCCTTATACTGGTTCTTCTAATGCAAAAATAAATAGACTTTTTGTCCTTGTTTATGTACACTAGAGGGAAAAGTCTATCTTTCAGTCAACGATTAAGAATGCTGCAATACTGTCAACGAGGGCTGTAGTACTCGAGTCAGGTCTTGGTCTCTAGTCTGGTCTTGAGACCACTTTTTTGAAGTCTTACACTTCTCTTGGTCTCTTGATGATTTACAGAGCATTAATATAGCAGCAAACAACTATTTGCTATGTAAAGATATAGAGGAGTAATGTCTCCCTGAGCAGAGAATGAAGCCGCTCTCCGACTCTGACCGACTGTGCCGTTGCGGAAGTGTAGCACCCACCCCCCCTCCCCATGTTAACACTGTTAGCTCTGTCAGAAGTGTTGTCGTAGTTCTCACTGTTTAGCTCTGTTAGCACCGTTAGCTATGAGGTGCTGGCTCAGCCGTTGCCATGTTGAGAGCTGTGCAGAGGCAGCATAAATGCTCACAATCTTGCATCTAGCAACTTTAACTACAGCCCTGCTGTCAACCCCTGATATACAGGCACCTGTCAACAGGAGCAGAGCATGCTTTTTTTCCCCAAAAAAGCCTGAAATGAACCTGAGCACAGTGGTGGAAAGGAAATCTGATTTTGTAGCCAAAAATACAGTGTCTTTTCCTGTCATGTACACTATACTGAAAATGTTAGTCACTGGTAGATATGAATACCAAGGCACCTGAATAATGTACTGAAGTCCCTTCCAAACAATACTGCAAAAAATCCGTGGCATAGGAATGGGGTTTCCAACAAACCTTCCTTATCTCTGTCACTTACAAAATACTTTAGTGTTTATTTGGCAGCAAATAAATGTCAATATAATTTAATTTACCGACTTTTTCGGGATCGACAAAGATGACAGCGCTAAGGCCAGCAGTTGGCAGGTTTTGGAGTCCACAGCAACTGTCATCTGTGAGAAGGCAAACAGTTTAAAAGTGTGTGCAGCTGTGTGCACCATTATACATAGAGGAAACCAAAACAAACGTCACTGCAATGGGAATCTGTACTCATTTCACCCGTCAAAGAAGTACATTAACACTCTGCTAATAGTGTTTACAGTGATGATGCAGGCAGATGTGCGACAATTGACAAAAATATTTGAAACAATGGGTCTTTGATATTCGACAGAAGGAAGCAACAGCAAGCTTCGATTTATAACTGGTAATGTTAGCTCCATGAGTTGGTTGTTAACATGTAACGCTGTAATCATGCTCTGATTTTTTAATGATTCCAGCTGACTCACTTTACAAGAACCTTGTAAAGGGGCCATAGGGTGCTTTCACACCTAACCTGGTCAGTTCGGTAAAAATTAATCGTGGTGCTTTTATTTCTACAGTTTGTTTAGAGTGAAAGCCGTCAGGCGAACCTTGGTGCAGAATAAATAACTTGATCCAGACGGCTTGTAAAGTGGACTCTGGTGTGGTTTGTTTGTGGTGTTAAAAGCCAACGGACCAACCACAGGATTGTTTGATATATGATTTTAGCAATAATTCAAAGGCTAAACTACTAATAAATCCATCTGCTGATCGTGAACTGCTCAAGAAGCAAACTTATAATTGATCTGTACAAGCGATCTATACCATTTACGTCGCCCGGCGTGAATTTGCTTCCATTCGCCTCTTTGCATTGACTTGAGTAATCGCGTCGCGCGAAAAGTTTGCTTTGCGTCTGGTGTGAACGTACCGTCAGAAGAAAAAACATTTGAGACCCCTGCGTTAGAGTGAATAACAACACTTCTTACACTTTTGCTCTTATGTTTTTGGTTTTGGAAAGGCTAGAAACCTCCACCACCCATATTGTTGTAACTCCAGCCCCATGCTCATCACTTCAGCATGTGGAAGAATCTCCCTCCCACAAAGAAGTTTGTGGGAGGGATTTCGTGAATAGTCAATTGAATTTTATATTTGAGTCTCTGATCCACTTCAAATTCTATGATCTGACTTAACTTAATGAGTGCTTCCTCTTTCTTAGGCTATATTAACCCCTTAAAACTCTGACGACCCTCCGGTGGGCCCAGACGCTATTCTGTCTTTCAGATGTTGTTAGATTGGTCGATAGAGTGAAGATATCTGGTATGATATGAAACTAGAAAAACCTAAGGAATCCATTGGTACCAACCATGTCATGCTAGTTTGTCGGGAAAATTGCTACATGTTGCTACGAAGTTACTCGTTCATTGTAGTGACCATTTTTTGAAACTTGACCTCACTGTATAAAATGACCTGTGGTGACCTCTAAGATAATCACAGCCTCATGAAACTTTACAGCCACAAACTACAGACCTAGAGCATTCAGAGGATGGATGGCTTTCCTAGGTAGATTGACAATAAGGGGGTTTCTGAGCAGTTTCCAGGACAGAAGTGCTCACTATTCAATTGCCGAAAAATGCAATTATTGCAGAAATCTCCAAATGTCAAAAGTTTTTGATAACAAATCACAGCATGGCTTTTTATATGGTGTTCCGCAAGGTCGTGGTTTCTTAATGTGGTATTTTGGAGGGATTATTGATCATTTTGATCAATTCTCGAGTGTTAAAAAAGGTTAAATTTAGCACCAAATCTGGTATCTAATGGTAACAACCCCAAAATTGCTGCAACAACTTTTGAGACATAATAGAGCACGGGAATGGCCATCATATACTTCTATCATAATGTTCTACGCTCTTATACACTTTCACAATTTATTTTAATTGATTTATTAATTTATGAATTCATTTTTATTTCTTATTAATGACTAGAACAACTTGGCACAACTTGGTGCTGAGCTGCATCTCAAATTAATCTTCAGGTTCCCAGCTTCCAGATGATGTACATCACTTCTATGTGACATCGACTGCTGACTATTTATCTATCCCCGAACATCCCCTGTCCCCCACCCCTACCCATCTAAAAAAAGAGGGCGGAAAGGTAAGGGGTTAATTTGCCTTCAGACTCTTTTGGATGGCTGATGTATTACTTTGTATTATTTGCTACAGTAAGTCGTTGTTGGAGCTGGGTAATTGTCCTCACTGTATGTCCATGTCTGCTGGAAACAGTGGGTGTAGCAAGTTTTGGAAAATTAGCCGCACCAGAGACAGACCGAGGCGCTAATTTGGGCTGAGGGCCAGACGCTTGCATCGATAAATTGTCACTATCAATGGCAACAGCTGTGGATGTGTGTGTGTAGTCGGGAAGCTCCCTTGTTTAGTAAAAGCTGAATCAGTGGTTGCTTTGACTGCCAGGACAGATGTCCGCGTCCTCTTTGCAATTCATCTCATCCTTTTTCATTTTATTTGCAACACGTTCAATGAACTCACGGTCCCTCCGTGGGCAGGGGGTCGGGAATTTTGAGTTAGTGTTGTGGTACCATGCATTTTTCATCATGTCAAAGACTCTGGGGAAAACATTTATTTTCTTCGATTTTTTCATCCTTCCATCACATCTGCTTTGGTATGTTTTATCAAAGCACTTACAAAATGGTGAAAATTTGCTAGAAAACGAGTGCGCCAGGCTTTGTGAGGTCCACACACCTTTTCTGATACCTTTTACATTTCACAGTTAATCAGTGCAGCCTTGAAAGAAAGTTATTCTTCAAAAACACTGCTCACTTGCCCAGCAATGGGAAAGGTAATAGTCTTGTCATACACACACATCCACTGGGCTGTTCTCGCTCAACAGCGCGCCAATCAATTGTGTATAACGTCTCCAGAATAATCCAATTGGCTCAAGGACCCTTGAGGATCCTGAAGATAAAGGAGGATAATGCCTTTGCGGTTCCCCCGCCTCCGCCGCCCTTGGGTGTTGTGTTCCTCTTTGACCGAGTAGCTGTCAAGCAAAGCCCCTCCAAGCGTAATCATTAGTGTGTTATTATTTATTATTATTCATTAACCTGCGGTCAGCAGTGGGGCAGATAAACAGGGGAAGTGAGTGTCCTCTCTAATGAGAGCAATAACTCTGGTTAAATGAGATGATTCTGTCACAGAGTGACGCAAGGGAAGACTTCATTTGTATGGTGGGGAAAGTTGAGTCACACCTCTCATGTGGGAATCAATACCTGTGAGTTGTGAGCTGTCATGACAAGAATTACCCATTTTTTGTTATGATGGTCAGCACAAAATCAATTTGTTTGTAATCCATGTAATTGTGAAACAGGAAGTATAGAGCGGGGCGAATCAACGTAGGGAGGAGGTCGGGGTGGATGGGTAGGTCAAAAAACACAGAATTTTCTTCTACAGGACGCCGCTGTTTGTGATCCGCGTGAAACCAGAAATCAACGTTGATTTATTTGTCATGTAACTTCTGTACTTAAGTTACACTACATCCGGTGTTATTTTAACCCAAACCGCGATCTTTTCCTACAGCTAACTAATTAGTTTTTGTCACGTAACTTCTGTACTTAAGTTACACCACTTCCAGAGTTATTTTAAACCAAACCACGATGTTTTCCTAAAGCTAACTAAGTAGTTTTTGTCACGTAACTTCCATACTTAAGTTACGCCTCTTTCGGTATTATTTTAAGCCAAAACGAGATCTTTTCCAAAACCTAACTAAGTAGTTGCGTTGCCTACCTCTAACCAAGTCGATCTATTCCTTAACCTAACTAAGTAGTTTTATTTTGAAAAGACTGAAGCGGAAATTGACACAGGCGTCACGTGTTGCTGGACATTCGTAGGAAAACGCAAGACAAATACGTTGTCGAAAGTCGTGCTGAGCATCACGACAAAAAAAAGGGAAATTTGTGTACACAAATCATATAGATAAAATGTTGTGACTATTTCGTGAACTGCCGTGACACTGTGTCGTGATTGTATATCATTTTCAATGAAGGAGACTGTTTCAGGTCTGACATTCATTGAAGTGAAGTCCTACAGAAACAACTTATAGCTGCTGCACTAGAATATAAGTTTAAGATTTGAATGTTGAAGGACAGGTCTGTTTATAATGCTCATCAGTCGTCCAAGGAGCATTCATAGCACAGCCAGAAACTAATGGAGTGAGTTTGTGTTGTGATATCACACGATTAATTTCCACTGATGCGGTCAGTTTGGAAAATCTGACAAAACATACAGGCCACAGTCGGCTCATGAAGTCCATAATTCATTCCACATCAGGCCACGATGGACTGTGCTGGGATGGAGTCTGGACAGTAGCCAACGCTCTTCATCAGTGCTCATCCTTATAGTGAAATCATCAGGGGAGCTTGTAGCATCATAATCCGACTGATTCGCCATTTCATTTAACTTCAGTTCAGTTCATTCCTATCACACACTGTGGAAGGGAGGGGTTGATTCAGTTCAACCCGTTCTCATTCCCCACTTGTCATATACCGACCCTGTCTCCTACAAAATAACGTTCCCATACAACTAAACAAGCCTCTACTTAAAAAGCCCTCTACTAGACTCTATGGGTAATACCCTCCTCCAATCACACGCACGCATTTGTGTAGCTGGCCAATCATGACAAGCCTACCGAATATGTGCATCACCACAGTATATAAGGTGGCATCCAGCGCTACCTGGTATCCAATGCCCTCTTCAGTGAGTGGCGCCAGCTCCGCCTGTGCTTATAGAACTGGGGTTACAATATCGTAACCATCGTTCTAACTCACACAGGCTCTGCCCTCCACTGGACTCTATGGGTACAGTGGGTGGAGCCCGATGGATGTACGCCCTGATGCGTCACCACATCAACCTAACCACACTGATCCAGACGGGCTAAGGATTAGACAACGCAGCCCGCCAACTTCTTTAGAACCTAGACCGCCGCAGCGGAGAAGAAGGGGGCCTCAGCAACCTCAGATAGCACACAATTGATCTAGGTAAAGCTGTGGCCTAATGGTCAAAAACAAACTGTAAACACCCTGCACACCACATTCCCCTGATCATTAATGAGCACTGGAACATGTAGGTGTTATTAGGCCCAGAGGGGGTTAGGTGCAACACAACTGACACACACACCCCACCCTTTTCACCAGTCCTGTGTTGTTCCAGCGAGCACAGACCCTGAAAAAGAGACGGTGAAGAAAAAAAGGATGCAGACAGCAACGGACGCTGCCCTATATACTGTGGCTCGGCGCGTTTTCGAGTAGGCACGTCCTGATTGGCCCGCTACGCTTATGCAAAATTCAGTGGGCGAATGGGTGAGTGTGATTGGAGGGGGGTATTACCCATAGAGTCCAGTAGAGGGCGAAGCCTGTGTGAGTTAGAACTGCATTCTCATTTACATTTTGAGGGAAATATACTTTCTCCCTGATTACGGTCACAGTTTTAAACTTTTTTTTCTCCGTAATAATTTATTGGGAGTAACATCAGGTGTACAGCACAAATATAAATGATTGTCCCTCCATATTTTGGTATTTTTCCCCCAAAGCCCCCTCCCACCCAATCCTCACCCATTGCAGATGCAAAAAGGATAAAGAACAAAACGTGAAATTCTTAAAAGTTTGTTACGCTATTAAGCCACCGATGTAGATTAAAATAAGTGAACGTTGAATTTTAGTTTCACAAGGGACACAAACAGCGGTCCCCTGGATGAAAGTCCAGTGTTTGTTTGACCCGTCCACCACCCCGACCTCCTCCCTACTCGGATTTCCTCAAACTACCATTACAAACGCATTTGTGAAAAACAAACGTAATTTGTGTCAAAATACATTTCCCTCAAAATGTAATTCACAAAGCAGTTTTGTTTTATGGGAACGTAATAATAGGAACAAGGGCTGCACATACTGTCGCTTGGTCAGGACCCCTAGGCGTCACTTTCCAATGCATTGGGTAGCCCAGTGCGTCAAACTATGACGCTCCACTACGGTCACAGTAAATACGTGGTTCATGTTGTAAATTCAACCAAAAAACGCTTAGTTAGTTTTAGGAAAAGATTGTGGTTTGGGATACCATGTTTGTAAAGTGAAAGTGAAACATTGTGAACATAAAGAAAAACAACACGTCGTTGGTTTCACATGGGACACGAACAGCGGTTTCCTACTTCAACCGGGTAAATAAATGTTAAAAGAAACTGTGAGTGTTGGTGCTTTAGTCAAACCAGTCCAATCAAAGTCTCACTCTACCCTGACAGGTTTTGGTCTCAGGCAATTATAGCCAGCTCTTTTCTTACTTTAGCTTACATCTGAGCAACCTTGTAAACAGCTCCGGGTGGAAATCCCTGCTGGATTTTAAACTTATTGACTTAAACTATATGATTTCATGCCCAGAGGAGCCGCTGTGCACAGACTACATGTGGCAAACTGCTTTGTTTCTCCTCATATTGCAACAAATTATCTGTGTCAGTGTTTGTTGGCAGGTCTGATTTGAGCTAATCCCCAGATGATGTTGCTGTGCCTCTAGTTTTATGATGTAATCTCAAATTGCACCTGTTTTACTGAATCTGAAAACTGTTCATGCGAAATACCTGTTACTGTAAAGGCCCAATCTCTTCTTTTTTTTTTTTTTTAACCATACACCATTTATTTTGCAGGTCAGCTCAAATAAAAAAGTGGGACCTAAAAGTGAAAGGCCGATTCCTGGGTCAAACTAACAGACAGATATGAGTGAGGTATTTATCTTCTCATCTATCTCATGGCAAGAAAGCAAATGAGCTCATTTCCCAAAATATTTACTCAAAAGGATAGTTCCGATTTGTTGAAGTGGGGTTGTATGAGGCACTTATCCATAGTCAGTGTATTACCTATACAGTAGATGACGGGAGCAAAACAATGTACTGCTGTGGACGCGGCCGGCAGTAAAATGTGTTTTAGACACCTAAAAGAAGAACTCACCTAAAAAAAGTAAATATCAGTTTAAGTGTACGCTATATTTAGAATATTTTCACCACTACTTTGCCATCAGACAGCCCTTTCTGATGGTGTACTGAAGCTGTTACTATGCTCTCTTCAAACCCACCAGACCCCTTTGACAAAAACAGCAATTTTACCTCATGGAAGTTACTGGCCAATCGCTGCCTTGATTGGTTATTTGTGTTTGTGTTATTGTGTGACTTTGGTGAATCTGAACTAACACTTTAAAACGCCAAAGTTTTGCTGCTGCCCCCATCCACAGCAGTACATTGCTTTGCTCCCGTGCTAGTACTCCTGTCTGTTTTTCCAAACTGGGGGCGTGCCGACCGCCATCTACTGTAGGTAATACACTAACTATGGATAAGTAGCTCATACAACCCCACTTCAAAAAATCCAAACCATCCCTTTAACAACAACATTAAAAAATAAATATTGACTGTCAATCAATCTACAGCATGAGTGATTTTTCCCTTTCCTTTAATGTGTTATATAGGTTGTTGTACGTGTAAAAGGTCTGTAGAGTTACAAAGCCCAAAGCCAACACCAAAAGGAGTTCCTCTCCCCCACAGAAACACTGCTCCTGAACTGCCTGAAACGCCTTGCTTGAAGTCCCACCTTTTCTTCTGTAACGTGATGATGTCACCACATTTGCGTAACGGCCAGTTTGGCACGCCCTCAAATAAAGCTAGTTAGAGCGGAGCTGGAGCGGAGTCCCAAAAGTTTGGTTCGGTTGACCAATCGCAATACTGGAGTAATGTCTACCTGAGCAGAGAATGAAGTCACTCCCTTTGAGCTTCTCTGAGCTTTGTTTACTTAGCCAGTACAGCCGTGCATGCACGTTAGCATGTGAGGCCCAGTTTGTGTGCCACCAGCTAAAGCATCACCATGTTGAGACCCATGTGGAGGCAATCCCTCAATCATAGATATGCTCTGGATTTGGAATTTAGCACCTTTAAATGTCATGAACTTCCTCCAAATTCCAACGTCTAACAAAACTGGAAGGGGTTCACAAAGCTGAGTGAGGAGATTTAAAATGCTGACAAACATTTGACTGGTTGCTCTCAAATTATAAACATAATCGACATACAATAATAGAGAACCGCTGCATCCTAGCACACAATATTATTAAAACTGTTCTCCCAGTGAAGATAATGTTACCTAGAGCATCACAGTACTTCAATAAAGGTCCCTCCACTCCTTAGTTGATTTGGACATCCAGATTCATGCAAATATAAAACACACAGTCTGGGTGAATCTCAGCGAAAAGCTATTTGTATTTTTTGTTTGTGGTTGCACAAATAGAATTTTCAGTAGCCGTGGTATCACCATATTCACGTTGAATTATCATTTTCAGAGAGTGGCAAACACATCCATCTTATTCTCTGTGTTTATGTTTCACTGTTCATTCTACGCTACTTCCTGCATCTAACTGTTAATTCCCTGATTTTATGGGCTGGGTACAATTTATCCACTGCAAATAACCGATTTTTGTTTTGCACTTGTTTTACCGTGAAACAAGATGAATTTCATGGTATGCTATACATACAATATGATTTCTTCACTTTGGAAGCAGCTATCCACCACATATTTTCATCAGCATTGTGGAGTTGTACTAAAGACTTAAAATACACAGTTTTGTGATAATCTTTAAACCATTAGCTGACAATTTACATTAAAACACAACCTAGACACCTCATAAAGAACCCATATGTATTTTTTTATTAATTCTTTAATCTAAAGCTTACATGAAATGATTAAAATATGCAATCAACTCAGAATGACAGACCTTTTTTTCGGGTATACTTTAAATTGTATTTATAATGAGTTTTCATTGCAGTAAAGCAGTAATCACTTGAGATGTACTTCAACACACAAGATAGCAAGCTTTTAACAAGCAATTAGGATTGTAATTTGTTAAACCATGTTTAAACAAATGTTGTTTGCCTAAATATGCATGTGGCGACATGTTTCTTCACGAAGCAATCCAAATAGGACTATTTCACAGCAGACATTTTGACTTGTCATAGTAGGAAAAGCACAAACACAAGGCTTTCATCCAGGAGACCGTTGTTCATGCCCCCTGCATTAAGTTTCACGTTCACGTTACAATCAGCTGTTTGTTCATCCTAAACTTAACTAGAGTGATTTTGTTGCCTATACTAAAAGTGAAGTCAAGGGTTACTATAGTGGTTTTGA
>CAKALU010038308.1:0-11614 GCA_916700995.1 Hozukius guyotensis
GGCCGTCAAGTCCGACCCCCACACACTCTCTCTCAAGACCAGCTCATTTCTAATTACATGCTTCATTATCAGCGAAATATATTTGGAACACAATTACAGAAGTTCCACACGGAGAGAGGAAGAATGGATACGGTTTAATTCAAGTTCAGGGGGAAGGACATTTAACAAGACATGACACTGAGCTTCATCACACTTACCTGAGTGAGCCACACATTTGTGGTCATGATCTGCTCTCTCTCATTCTGAAAATGTACAAGTGAGGTGGAAATTACTTTGAGAACAGTTTTCATGCACAAATACAGAAATTGAAATATGACTGCATATATTGGCTGACCCTGAACACTGATTTAAGCCATGGATTGTTCAGGACACTCTAGCAGTGATTCAGGGGTATTAAAGTCCGCCCCAGGGGGGTACTACTGTAGTTCACAGGGCAGTGGAAATATTGTGGGATAGCTCATTTGATAAAAATGAAAAATCATGTGAAAATAAATGCACAGTACCTACAAGAAGTAGTCAGTCGTAACACCTTCACACCATGACGATTGAGAATGCATGGAAACACGTTAGCCAGCGAGCAGAGAAATCAAAATACTGTAGTTAGCTAAAAGTAATGGTTGATATTGTTAGCTAAACGTAATGACGTAATGACGTAATGACGTAATGACATAAAAGTAATGGATAAATGGTTAAAATAGCTAAAGGTTTGAAAAATGATTATAACATTGTCCATTTTTATATAATCTATAGTGTTAAATAACTGTTCAAAGTCCATTCAAAAGAAAATATTGGAACATGACGGGTGGTGTTGATCAAGAGGTAATGAGTACATCTAATAGGGCTGTTGGGTATGTCAGACAAAAAAGGTTGGGAATCACTGCTGGTAGGACATGATAGTAATAGCTAACCAAATTACATTTTCATAAAATATTTTATATAAAAAAAAATGCTCTTATTCATGGTCTGTCACATAAATAGCCTCAATTAACTATAACCCTGTCGGCCCACATAATGCGGATGACATAGCATGAGTTTATGACATAATAAACTCATTTAAGATGTTAAAGGACCAAGAGAAGGCAGTAGTCTCTGCTGGTGTGCACAACAAGGTTTTACACACAGAATGAATTACCATCTCGATTGGACAGTGTCTGCATCTAAAAACACCTTCTGGCTCCTGCAACTTTCATTGCAAAGCAAAAACTATCAAGATATGAGGACACTGATTAGCTTCAGATGAACCTTCCTGCTTGCTGTCATCTTTACTCTCTGGCATCTAATTTGAAGTGAGGTCAAATATAACTGCATTTAAATCCGCCCCTCTTCTCAGATTGCTTGTTAACATGTTTGTTGAAGGCATTCTCATCACATTCCCATGACATACACATCCAATAAAGTGACACCAAATGCCAATTACTCCACGGGGTGCAATGCAAACTCATAAAGTGATGCTTTGAATGAGCCCTGCTGCCTTGGTCTGCAGCTGGGAGGAGCCTCCACTGTAAATCAGCAGAGGGCCTCTATCACTGTGGCTAAAACAGCTTTATGGCCCCTTTTAATCCAATGTGCTGAAGTTTCAATCTGGACATGACAGAGGCAGAGATCACAGCTGACCACATCTATCCTCTTCTACTTCATCAATCCATTTAGAACTACGGCCTCTCTGCACAGGCTGCTTGGTAACTAACTGCTTTACTCAAAGCTTGCTCTGTCTTTTCTATCATCCTCTTTCTTTCACTCGGTCTTTCTTTTTCTGTGACCCTCTTTGTCTCATATTCTCTCCCTCACACACATAAACAAATACACACACATATCCTCATGGTGAGCAGAGGTATTTGGTGCCTTTACCACACTGATGAGCTGAGCTAGAGACACTTGCAGCTTCACCGGGACTCTCTCGGTCCTGTTGGTGGCCGGCCGGATGAGCGGATTGTAGCGATCCTTTCCCAGCAACCAGTTCATGAGACGCTCCTCTGAGTCAGCACAGGTGCTACCTGGTGGTGACACAAATTTCTTCAATGATTATTTTCATGCACAGGTAGTGTATAGCCTACACATCCAACATAACTGCTGAGATGTTTTTTTAAAGCCACTACACTCAGCTGTCACATTGAACTACTTTTGAAAATCACAAGTGGTTAAGTGTAGTGTAGTGGTTTCCCACTATGGTCCAAACAATCCAGATTACTGCTGTTTTGCTTTCTGGCCATTCTAGGGAGTTTCTCTCTACTGGGTTACATGGTATACCCTCTCTGCCTGCTCCTGTGTGAAACACTATGAAAAGAAAGTGAACAAATCTGTTTAGCAGAATACTGTTCCTCCTCCTCCTCCTCCTCCTCCTCCTCCTCCTCCTCCCATCCACCCGAATGTGTCAGACTGCTTCATCCAAACTGCACGTATAGTCTGGCAATTAAGAAAGCCAGGGATGGCTGTGTTGTGGAAATTACACTGCAATGTAATGAAGGCCCGAAAGTAATTTCCAAATAAGTAATTACATTTGGGATGAGGGCAGATTTTTCCACAGCATGTTAATAATTCTGCTTTTGCCTCAAGCCAAACGACTGGATGTACCTTTCAAGTGAGAAGAAGCCAGGAATACCAAGACTTAAACTCCACCTCCTTCCCTCCACCCCTGATAAATGAAGCCTGTGTCAGGGGTGAAGACAAGCCTGATTGAAACTGATGATCAGTGCTTCTCATCTGGAGCAGAATGAATACATGTAGCGCTGCCTCTTCCATTTTCTTTACATGCAGCTGGTTATTAATGCCCCCACATGGTCTGGAGTATAGCTGAGTCGACTCAAACACACATGAGGTGAGACTCTTACTGATGGGCCCCTTGAAGAAGAATCGCTACTGTTGTCAATATTCAGTAGAGTGATATTCATGGCTGCAGAACCTCAGAGATGCTTCTCTTCTTGCTCGGTATCAAACTGTGTGTGTCATTAGCGGCCCACAGACTCCCGGAGCTTTGCAGGGCGTGGCATGCAGACAGTCTGGCCCCACGGGTCAGCTCATGCTGCCACGACTGTGCCTCTGTCAGTCACTTGGCTGAGGTCCCATCCAACGACAGTCAGACCTCCGCAGCGCTATCTAACAGATGGCATTGTTGTCAAAGCCCTCAGAGACCTGAGTCAAACATGCTCTGCCTTCCCCAGAGGTAAAGGCCACTGGCAAACCACCCAAACTTGTGATTTCCTGCTGCGGTGTGTGTGTGTGTGTGTGTGTGTGTGTGTGTGTGTGTGTGTGTGTGCGTGTGCGTGTGTGTGTGTAAGTGTAATGTGTAATGTGTAATGTGTAAACAGCGCCTCATAAGTGTTGTGTTGACATTACGTTGATTGCGAGTGAGGCCAGGCGTGTTAATACAATGCTAGAGTCAGCTGTTGTGGAGCTGATAAGGTCACTCTGCACAGCACGCTGAAAAACATTATTCTACCAAAATGTAATACTGTTAGAGGCCCGAGAGCATAATGAAGTGTGTGAATGGACCAAAACATGGTGCAAAGGTTGAGTGAGGCGAACACAGATTTTGACAAATATGATTAAATAAAGTTATTTTTATAAAACGGTCACTATATCCTGACAGTAGTGCGTGAGACAAGTAATCTGAAAATAATCATGTGCCTCTGTGTCCTCTGGTGCTACTAATGGCATCTGCAAGATTTCACAGACCGGAGGAAAACAACCAATCAGAGATGAGCTGGAGCCTTGCCGTCTCTGAGCAGCTGTCAATCACTCCCAATCTCCAATCAAATGGTCAAACTAGGCAGCGCTGATCAAATATGAATCAATATTCCGTTACCGTAATGTCTATTTCTCACCACAAATGTTTTCAGAAACGTTTTGTAGTGGACTGTTTAGCTTTAAATAAGAAAAGAAAGTTTGTGACCCAGCAGCCATGTTGAGATCTGTTGAGGAAATACCAAGCACCGCCCACCAGCCGGAGCAAACTTTATCATTTTACAGCTAAACAGTACACTACAAGATGTTTCTGAAAACATTTGAAGCGAGAAATAGGCATTACAGTAACAGAATATTGATTCATATTTGATCAGCACTGCCTAGTTTGACCGTTTGATCGAAGTTCGCGAGTGATTGACACCTGCCTCCGTTGAATGAACAGCCAATAGGAACGCTCTCTCTCTGAAATGACCTGTGATTGAGCAAAGTCTCCCGTCACCGGCTAGATTTTCTAAAGCCTGAAAACAGAGCCACGAGGAAGTGTGCAGACGTCTAGTTATTTCTCAGAACACTTGAATGAAAGGTTATTATGGCATTTTTTCCCTAATGATGCCAAAATGTTTCTGCCCACTGCAGGTTTAATAAGATATAGGACAAATCTTGTATAAAAAAATGTATAAGTAGAAAGAATGAGGATTAATCTCTAAAATGTCATCAAAAAACTTACACAGTGAGTGTCACATTTATTTACTTTGCTCATGTGAAATAATGATGTTGACGAAATTAAGAAGTGGATGCCAAGTTTCTGAAACTGTTACTTGTATATGTTCAGGAAGTTTTCACAAGTGTATGTGTTGTAGAGGCATATTGCACTAAATATCACAAACCTTCAGTACCACATTGCTGGTTTGATGACTAAAGGCCACATTTGATAGCAGGCCAGGACTAACTAATCAAATTGCCCCTATAATGAGACAATGTGAAATACAGCAGGTAGTATCATCATATTGTTTTATGCTATTGGTGTATGTGTCTTTAATTTATATTAAATGTACTTTAACATTTCAAATTCATTACATTTATTAAAAAAATAAAAAATAAAGCAAAACATTTGGAGTATTTGCATCTTTTTGTTATGGTTTTTACGCTGCAACACACTGAGCCACTGCACTGAAAACTTATAGCTGCACTATACATTAAAATCATTCCACTTTGGGACATTAAAAGAAAGAAACAATCACTTCTCAGCACTGAAACACTTTCACACATGTAAAAAGCACAGCCTAAATTAGCAGGTTAAGTACACAGAAGGTAAAGAAAGAGACACACTTACAGTGAACCAAAGAGAGAAAGTAAGCGAGGATGGAGAGAGCCCGAGTCATTTTTCCGGCACCATCTGCTCCGCGGGAGTCGCCGGTGATGAAGCTTCAGAGCTGCGGTGTTCAGCGCTCTTCCTCTCGGACATGCCGGCCGGGATCTACGGCTGATCTCATCTGCTGATGCCTGAAAAAGAGATCCACCGAATATCTGTTGCTCCGTCCGCTCACTTTACAGCAATCCGCCCCATATGCACAGATATGCCCAATGCACAGAGTCTCCTCTAGGGTCTTTGAACGCAGCAGCAGCAGCAGCAGAAACCTGTCCTCCTGGCTCCTCTCTCTGTCTCCAGCAAGTCCTGCAGGTCCTCTACTCTGTTTTAGATGCTAGGTTTCATATGTGCTGTATGTACAGCTGAACGTTATACACTGTATTTTCATAATTTTAAAGGGAAAAGGGGGTTTATTCACTTATACTTTTGCACTTGTGTTGATCCCATCCCTAACATCTCAATGGATTGATGGATAAATACTTAATTAAAGTGACTGTTTGTAACTTTTTAAGCGTATAAATGTTTACCACTGTGACCACCAGCAGCCCTCGTCCCATGTTATGTTGCTTTTTCATACGTCAGCGGACTAGTTTGCCATATCTTCGCAGGTCTTTGTACCGCTGTGGAAACACACAAACACAAAACAGGGGGCTGCAGGAACCTTTTAGTTCCTTGAAAAGTAGGAACTTTTGATGGAAACACGGCTTATATATTCTACCTTATAAACCAATAAAAAAGTGCCAGGCAGGTGAAATATAGTGATATTGTGGTTTTAGCTGACGTGTGTCGCCTCACTGTTTTGAGCGATGCTCGTTCAGGTATATTTAGAGCGAGCAAGCGCGAGCCCGACGCTGACTTTCGTTGACCTAACGGCCACAGGTGTCGCTGTTAACAAGCATTTCTGAAAGTTACAAATAGTCCCTTTAATTACAAAAAGGGAGGTTGCAGACGACCTGTTAACAGGTCTTTGGGACCATTCTGGTTTTCTTTTTTATCAACTTCTTAGAAATCTTGTTGATTCAGAAAGAGTAACTTGAATTTGAGGTGGTTATTAGAACTGCTCAGTACGCTGCATTAAGCAGCTCCCAGGTATGAATGTGTGTAAATGTCAAACAAGAAATTTTATCAGTTGTGCTTGGTCAAACATCCCAGGATGAATAAAGGATAAAAATGGGCTTTTGGTAATTAGATTGATGACAAATGTGATGCAAACAGACTTTTGTGTTTCAATAGCCCGATCCCAAGCTGCTCTCCTCCCTGATAACGCCTTCTAAATGGTTGTATATATTCACACACATTACAGTTAATGGTAAGCAAACACACAGACTATTTGAGAGAATCAAGTGGGATGTTGGCGCGCTGCGCTCTCTGTCCCCAGCAAGTCCTGCAGGTCCTCTAGAAGTTTTATGCTATTTCATGTAATTGTCTTGAATCCATGTAGTCACTGTATGTCAGCATAAGGCGGCTCCTGTCCTCGCAGCTTTTGTCAAACAGCATCCTCAATGAGACAACCCAGACATCTGAGTACAGATGTTGATATACACATCTGGGCCTAATTCTCTTCCCACCAGCAAACATTTAGTTGACGATCCTGGTGACTTGCCACCATTTGCTGACTTCACACTGCTGCTTTGGCGAGCGTGCTCAGGAGAGGACAATAAATAATTCTCTGGTCCTGGATGGGAGATTTAGTGAGGTGAGGTGAGGTCCAGTCAGACCAGGAGCAGTGCAATCTTAGCCAGGCAGATTTACAGTGGCCACGCTGCTTAAAGCCTCATTATAATGGCCAGTAAAGGAAGTGTATCCGACGTGAAGAGCAGCCCAAAGGACTCGTAAATTTCAAATCCAAAGACTTCTATTCTGGATGATTGGGAGCTGATCAATGGCAGCTGATTAGGTTTTGACCCTCGCATGTTTTTTTTTTATCAGGTCGAAGGGGACAGGTCAATGGACTGCACAGTTTGTCCACTTGTTTACAAAATTGTATTTGTCAAATTGTTTATATAGAAAAAAAATGGTTTCAATAATATCACACATTCAAAGCAGCGTTGTATTTATAAATCCAGATGCGGTCAAAAACAATAATTGGATCCATAGAGAAGACTAAACTAGTGTTTTCGTTTTTTGGTCTATTTACTACAAACTACAGTACGAGCAATACAATTAGTCAGCTCTAATGTTTCAGTAGAACTTTGATCCTATACTCTGAATATACAATGAACTGCAGTGCAGTCAAGAGTGGTGAAACTTGACAGCTCAAAAATGAACCATGGGCCAGTTCATTTCCTAAATGGCTGCCTACCTCATCATATTACACACTGATGACAATTTACAGGGACACATTCTGTGAAATACTCATTGATTAGAGAGTGAGAAGGTTATTTGGACTTTGGATTAAAACCAAATATGATCCCATTCCTAACATCTCAATGGATTGATGGATAAATATTTCATTAATTACAAAAAGGGAGGTTGCAGACGGCCTGTTACCAGGTCTTTGGCACCATTCTGGTTTTCTTTTTATCAACTTCTTAGAAATCTTGTTGATTCAGAAAGAGTAACTTGAATTTGAGGTGGTTATTAGAACTGCTCAGTACGCTGCATTAAGCAGCTCCCAGGTATGAATGTGTGTAAATGTCAAACAAGAAATGTGATCAGTTGTGCTTGGTCAAACATCCCAGAATGAATAAAGGTTAAAAATGTGCTTTTGGTAATTTTGTTGACAAGTGGGATGCAAACAGACTTTTGTGTTTCAATAGCCCGATCCCAAGCTGCTCTCCTCCCTGATAACGCCTTCTAAATGGTTGTATATATTCACACACATTACAGTTAATGGTAAGCAAACACACAGACTATTTGAGAGAATCAAGTGGGATGTCGGCAGCTCTCTTTTATTAACCCCAGTAACAAGGCCCTGGGGGACAACAACACTCTCTGGCCCTTCAGAATCATGAAGTGCAAGCTTTCCTTTTTCATCAGGAAGGTGCAACATTTAGAAGGTTCAAGTGTCACTAAGTGAAAGCCCAGCCACAAAAAGAAAAGCTTTGTCGCTACACAATATACAGCATTAGCAGTTTAATGGCTTTAATACAAAAATATATTTGCCAATTTCTGGTCACGTTTTTTTTGTTTTGGCTCAATGGATGGCAATGTTAGTCCGTCTGTTGGTTGGTCGGTCCAACACTTTGGTCCACACTGAGATATCCCAACAAACATTGGATGAATTGCCATAAAATTTGACATTCATGTCCCCCTCAGGATGAATTGTATTCAATTTGGGGATTTTATTTCCATTTAGCACCAACATCAGGTCAAAGATTTAATTTGTCCAACAATTTGGTTTGGCCACACAGAGCTGCTAGCATGGCTGTTGACTCTTAGAAAATAATAAATTATGTAATTTAGGCTTGTTAAAGAAAACTTCTTTAATCTATTATATATGCATAAAGTAGGGCTGTCTTGATACTTGATAAGAGTATTTAATACTTGACACATCTCCCTTTAAGGTGCATTTTGAAAAATGTGCGATTAATTTGTGATTAATTGTGATTAATTACGGACAATCATGCGATTAATCACGATTAAATATTTAAAGCCCCCTTCCACTCAAAAAATGTGTTTTTCTTTTTGCTACGTCTCTTGGAGGTTTGACCTTCTCGTGAAGAATGAGGTATGTGCAGTTTTCACATGCACCTGCTGACAGGGCAAAGTTTCTCTACACCCTCCTTAAATCTGAGTTTGAGGCGTGTATGTACAAGAGGATTTTGCAAAATCACAGCTAGTTTGGTAGCATGTACACATAGGCTATACAGTACACTGAGACTAGACTGCTTCAGTGTAGGAGACACTTTGTGTCCTGTAACTATTTGCATATTCATATATTCTGGTTTAATTTTAAAAGTAAATTGAACTTTTTTTGAGGAAAAACCTTATCAAACACAAAACATTATTTGCCAGGGTTTCTGTGGCTGGACCCAAATGCAGACGTTGGACAACAATAGGTGAAAAGGAAAGTACTTTATTACAGGAGTTTTTGCTATTGCAGTTATGAGGGGTGGTGAGGGTGAAAGGGATGGTTCCGGGGATGTGAGCTGACAGGTGGGCAGGAAGAGAGCTGACTGGCGGGTTGGATGTGCTGAGGCGGCAGGTAGATTTTTCCTGGAGGGTGGAGAGAAACAGTTAGTTGAGGTGAGCAGGCAGGCAAGCAAGCAAACAGATTAACAGGAAACAAACTAGCAATATCACAAGCAGGAGCTTGAAGCGTGGCACATAGACAAACCATGAATGGCAACGATCCGGCAGAGACTGGCTGTTGGAGCAGATTTAAGAAGAGGAGAGGAGCTTGATTGGTGGGCAGATGTGCTGATTGCAGATTATGTCCAGGTGAGAGAGAGGACAAGGGGTGGGAGGGAAACAAGCAAATAAACACACCAAGCACAGTTCACTCATACTAAAAGGCAGAAAAATATGAAAAACATACTCATACCAGGCAGGCAGGGGACCGTGACATTATTCCAAGCAGAGTATATTTAATGCTTTGCATTAACTTTACCTAATTGGTGGATTTCCCTGTATATATTTACACAGTTGGTGTAAGAAATGTAAATCATGATTACAGCAAAAACTATAAAATAAGTCCCCAGTTTAAAAATGTCTTTTCTGACACTCGTATCCAGAGCCACTTGTAATAAGTGAAGCATGTCGAATAAAATTCAGCAGTATATGTCATGTTCAGCAATATGGCAAGCAGCCAATAAAAAGTTCAAGGGTCACAGCATATATCATGTGAATGGTACGTTGTCTAGAAGTCTGGGTTGGTGTGCTCCCATGTCAGCATAGGCCCTGTTGTTTTGTTGTGGATGTGAAGTGTTATCAGCTTCTACAGCCTTTTGCGCATGTCTCTAAATCATCTTAATCAAGTTCCCTCTAGCGAGGAGCCTGTCTGGATTCTCAGCGGCACAATAAAAACAGGAAACAGCTCCGAAAAAGATTGAGGATCCAAACGTATCTGTCAGACTGACAACCTCTCAGTGCTTTACAGTGGAGTTGAATAGTGTTTAGTTTAAAAAAAAAAAAAAAAAAAAAAAGCTGCTCTACATACAAAGACTCATTCTCTCTCTTTTTTTAAACGAATTTGTGTATTGTGTATAGTGATTGTTTGACTTCTGTCTGTCTCTGCAGTATGAGGGGTGGTATAAACTCTGTAAGCGTCCTGGTTTGACAGTGGACACGTTGACACGTCGACAGACAGTTATTGGATGTGTGTGAGAGATTTCCCTGCGTGCCAGGGAAGCGTGATGGAAGAGAAATGGCTAATCAAAGAACTGCTGTTGTTGCAGTACCATGTTGCACCACCGCAGTACCACCCTGTAAGAGATATATATCAAGCAGGCAGTTCATTACCTGGAGTGCTTGGCTCCTGTACCAGAGAGTCGCAGGCTCATGTGAAGCTATCGATTGCCCACAACCCATTGCCTAAAGGGTTGGTTCATGCAAGATGTTTCAGTGCTTCGATGACAATCTCAGGATTTTTTTTGTTTTTGTGTGTGCATAAATATGCTTTCATATCATGTTTCTTCTGAATATTGCTTCACTCAAGCACATCAGCTTTAATATGTTCGGCCTGAACTGTTATGCACATGCAGGAATGAATCCTAAAACCGGTTCCCTCCCCTTGAAGTCAATGGGTTTTTTGAATGGGTTTTTGGTTAGATGACTGAAATAAGGTCTGTGGTTAACACAAGCTTAAGAGATTTTAACGTTTTATTCTACGAAATAAATTGCTTCAATAAATACCCCACTCGTGAATTTTGAAGCCTTTACGCATCTTAAAAAAGGCGTCTGCTAACAAGTGGCTAAATGAGACTGCTAAACGTCATCACGCCGACATGTCCGCCTTTACAACCTCGTTGTCTATACTCACGCTCATGTGTTCGTGGTTTAGTTTGTATAGCCTAACGTTAGCTTTTTACTTCTGGCGAGTGCATTCACACTTCCAAAATTATTAAAGTGGTGTTTTGTGGAGATTATCTTACAGAACAAAATGTGTAAATATTATAAACATCATTGACGACATTGGCTTTTTGTTGAGGGAACTTCCTTGTAGGCCTACAAAAATACACCATTCTATACATCTTCCACTGCTGGTCAGAAATTAGCAAACCGTGTTTCAACAGAGATCCAAATGTGGTGCTCTGAGCTTTAACACACACTAGGTTACCTAAACTACATGTTGTATTCACTATAAAATATCTCTATTATGCTGATATCATATGAAAGCTCTCTGATTGTTTGAGGCCTGTCATTGGAGCTGCTCATCAGTGGCCACAGCTGGCCGGCATCCAAAGTTTAGCACTTCCACTTTGGCCTGAACTACTAAAACACCATCCACAAACTCTGCAGAAATGCATCATACACTGACCACAAAAATAATTACTTATTGTTCATTGATTCATATTCCTGCAAACAAACCATTTTCATGGAAGTTTTTTTAAACGGCAGTGCGGTGGGACTTCAAAAAGGACATGAGGTGAAACTTGGGGAACATTTTTGCACATGCAACAG
>CAKALU010038309.1:0-13711 GCA_916700995.1 Hozukius guyotensis
AAACTAGGTGATAAAGAGAGAATTGGGACTAATGGGAGTGCTTTATAAAGTAGCTCAGCCATGACATGTGTGTGTGTGTATATATATATATATATATATATATATATATATATATATACTGTCAATCGATACAATTATTTAATCGCGACTAGTCACATTATTGTGCATAGTTAATCGTGATTAATCGCAAATTAATCGTTAACATTTTTTATCTGTACCTTAAAGGGAGATTTTTCCAGTATTTAATACTCTTATCAACATGGGAGTGGGCAAATATGCTTGCTTTATGAAAATATATGTATATATTTATTATTGGAAATCAATTAACAACACAAAACAATGACAAATATTGTCCAGAAACCCTCACAGGTACTGCGAATTTTACTAATACTCTAATCATAACATGGCAAACTCAAGCCCAACAGGCAACAACTGCTGTCAGTGTGTCAGTGTGCTGACTTGACTATGACTTGCCCCAAATTGCATGTGATTATCATAGAGTGGGCATGTCTGTAAAGGGGAGACTCGTGGGTATCCATAGAACCCATTCTCATTCGCATATCTTGAGGTCAGAGGTCAAGTGACCTTTTTGAAAATGGCCTTGCCAGTTTTTCCTCACCCAAATTTAGCAGAAGTTTGGAGCATTATTTAGCTTTGACTAGCTAGTATGACATGGTTGGTACCAATAGATTCCTTAGGTTCTAGTTTCACATGATGCCAGTATCTTCACGCTAGCTTTAAAACTGAGCCCGCTACAACTTTAAAGTTGAATAAAGAAATTAGCGCCATTGAAACGAATTTGTGTTAACACGTTAAATATGACAGCCCTAATATATATAGATATGATGTATTTTTATACGTACATGAATGGTGACTGATTTTGAGCAACATTTGCTGTTGTTAAACCTAGATTGTAGGCATGTAACTCACAGGCCCGAGGTCAAACTTCTGAGGTGATAATTAATTTGTCTCATCCCCAGTTCCACCTACCATACACCCATTTGAGTTCCCTCGGTTTTCCATCGGCCAGCGAGTCTTCATCCCCTGCGTGGTCATGTCGGGCGACCAACCCGTGTTCATCACCTGGCAGAAGGACGGTCGGCCGATCCCAGCCAGCCTGGGCGTCACCATAGACAACATAGACTTCACCAGCTCCCTGCGTATCTCCAACCTCACACTGATGCACAACGGCAACTACACCTGCATCGCACGCAACCAGGCTGCCGCCGTAGAGCACCAGAGCCAGCTCATCGTCCGAGGTGAGGAGGGGGGATGGAGAAAAGGAAAGGCATGATTTCACTGAAGCAAATTATAAGATACAAGCTGAGATTGTTGTGTTTTATGTCATTTGCCACTAAAAGTTTTAGGGACAAAACGGAGTGACGGATAAGATAGTGGTGAGTGTCAGTATCAGATCCTTAATTGACTAGAAGTTGTTCACCCAACTGTTATCTGTAAGGTAATATTGGTATTTGATATCTTCAGACTGAAGATTGGTTAGTGAAAGACATTGAGAGATTTCAGTAAGTGATCAGTACACCTTTATTGCAGAATTCGTGATTTGACCTGTGATATTGGGCTATGATCATAGGCGCCGGAAGGGTGGACAACAAGACTTTTTGCCCACCACTTTCATGTGTAATAAAGTGGTAACGTCTAAGCCAGGTATAAAGTTGGTGATAATGTCTATATGGCGTCCAACATGTTGGATCTTTTTCCAATCATAATCAACCATTGTGTAGCCTAATTCAAATGAAATCAAAGTGTTCTGACAATGGATGTATAAAGAGAACTGGATACAGCGTTGGAGGTGAGCTCCCATTCATTCCTATGAGAGTTGCTCACTGGCGCATGAAGCCAAAATGCCTCAACTGCCGAGTGATAAAGTACCCGGATCCCCCGGCGATCTTCGCCATCCATTGGGCCCCTGGAGCAGGCGCACTAGCGTTTTCTTTAACTCCGTCTCCCAGCCCTCGGTCGAGCCGAGGAAGGGAAATAACTCTGGATTAAGCTATAAGTTTATTTGACAACTTTTAGGACCTACTGGGAAGGTGATTTACCTCAAACGCTGAGTTACAGACGTCTTATTCCCAATGTAAGTCTATGGGAAAATGTCTTTTTGGGCCCAATGGCACCACAGAAGTTGTAATTCCACCATTTGGCCACTACAAAAATGTGCTTCAAATCCCGGAGCTCTTCGTGGGGGCTTGGTTCTGACCTGTTTTACATCTATGGTTCTGACATCCAGCCCGCTACAGTATCATAATGAACCAGAAATATTTTTCCACTCGTCAACGGCTGGGGTCTGCGCAATCTGCTTGGAAAGGCCAGGGATGAAGGTGGCTCGCAGCTTTGACCGGGAGTTTTACAGCACCCCTCGCCGCTTCCCAGGGCTGTGGAGTGCTTTCTGCGCTGTGCGCCCTTTCTCCCTGCGGGGAGGGTCGGGGCTCTCGGTGTGTCTGACTGTCCTCAGTGCGTCAGGGACCTGCAGCGATGTCGGCACTCACTAAATGTTTACTGAGCACAGTTCTTCATGGATCTAGCCTCTTAATTTTGCTCTTCAAGTTTACCAGATTGATGCGTTTAACTTTAATATGTACAAAATTTTCTTCCGGGGGAGCATGCCGAAGGGGCAAAGAGAGTCCAAGGTCCACCCTCCACAGTCTCACAAAATCCTGTGGGAAACACTGTATTAGGTCATCCAAAGCTGGATGCCCCCCCACTTCAAAACACATTCTGCCACCACTGGCTATGAAGAATAAGTGTAATCTAAGTGTAATCTCTACTTGGCTTGCAGTTCCTCCCAAATTTGTGGTGCAACCTAAGGACCAGGATGGCATCTACGGAAAGGCAGTGATACTCAACTGCTCAGCTCAAGGCTATCCTGTTCCTACCATCCAGTGGGAGTACTCTAAAGGTAAACACACAGCATGACACGCACATTAATATACATGTGCATTTATGCCACATACACACACATATTACATGTTGTAACACACAACTGTCCCTTCCAGGTTCGGGGAAAGTGTGATGGACGTTTCACTGGTGTTCATAGACTTTGAACTGGATAACTTGCCCGTCTTTTCTTTTGATAATCATGCTGAATTGTATGTTAAGGTTTTTTTGTCCTAAGGCAGGCTTATTCTCTGTGGTAGATGATCTTTTTCTTTTTAATGCCAACACAACAAATATAATGTCCACAGCCTTGAGGTTGAATGCATAACAACACCCACCTCAAGTCCAAACAAGCACTGTGAGATGAGGAGGAAGAGCTTTTCATTTCTCTGGAAGTAGGAAATAGGTGGGAGATTATGTAACTACTAAACTTACATGATCCCATCCTGGCTGGACACAATAACAAGGATTCTTGAAAACAAAAAGGATCTGTATTCTATTGACATGAATATCCATTGCTTGTTTGTCATTCTTGCATGACCGAGGCTCATACACTATTACTTAACGCACCGTTTGGCCACTATGTAAAATTTGCTTCAAAGCCTGCCGCACTTCCTGGGCTCCGCTTGTTGCGGAGAGGCTAAGCCCTGAGCTCAGTGAAACACGAGAGCACAGGATATTAGTCATCTTTTAAAATTTTAGCAGTAGCGCTCATAATTCAATAAATATAGGAGAAACACTGATTATACTATTTGTAGAAAAAGAGTCAAAATGTATTGAAAAAAGATCCGCAGCATGTTTTTATCTCAAAAGTATTCTGCTTCAATCAATATTTGTTGACATTTAGCTTTTCAAAAATAACATTTTCACTGCGGTCAGAAAACAGTTTGCTCTCCTGCTTACTGCAAAACAAATGGAGGCACGCACTGACGATGTTATATTCGTTAAAGACAGTTGCTTTAATATAAAAAGACAAACTCATTTAATCCAATGAATCGCTTTATTCAAATTGAGGATTTTGTTCAAGGATTTTTTATTTTTTTTAGGGTCATGAAATATGATGACAGACATTGAAAGCTTCATTCAAAACCCTCAATAGAAGCTTGATAGAGTCCTAATAGATAATATTTGAACTTCTTGAGCAGGGGTATGGCCTAATTCAATTGCTGTTCTTCAATAACCCCTCACAATGTATTTTTCCCCACGTTAATTTAAGACCATCTGTTTTAGGTGTGTTGGCATGTCTGATAAGGGCGTAAAATATTAACTAGCCGGTGTATGTTTTCCTGTATTTTGGCCCAACCCTGATCAACACTCACTCTGTCCTCTCTCACAGGCGCCGGGGTCCCTCAGTTCAAACCCATCGCCCTCAACTCAGGCTTTCGGATCGAGGTGCTGGTCAACGGCTCTCTGTTCATCAAGCATGTGCTGGAAGAAGACAGTGGCTTCTACCTGTGTCGAGTCAGCAACGACGTTGGAGCTGATGTCAGCAAGTCCATGTATCTCAATGTGAAAAGTAAGTCTCATGGGAAAACACCACCTAAAAACCTAAGAATGTAAATTTAAAACTTGCATCTGAGGTGCTGCAGACGGGGATGTCGTCATTAGATTATCTCTGTATCTGGGATTAAGTATGTAGTGTATTCTTATAGTCAGCTTTCCACTAATAATTATCAGTCACACCTGATTTTATCTAGTCGACTCTCCTTTTCCATGTTCTGGATGTTCATGCTCAGTACTCCTGGTAACATTAAAATAAAAAAAGTTAACACTAAAGCACAAAGGTCAAGTGAGTTGAGCTGGAGTCGGCTTTGTCTGTGACAGTCGAGTCACCGGCAAGATGCCGCCGTGGCGCTCGCTCTGTGCTTTCCGCCTGAATGAATCCCACGAAAGCAACACACATAGTCACCGCCACCGCATCTCTTGGAGAAAGTAGCATTTATCCGCTGTGTGACCAAGGATTTAGCTCCCCTCCATTAAGCCTTGAATTCTGCATGCAGGCAGGAGCTGCCATGTGGAAAAGAGGGCTGAGCGATGGAAAAGGAAGTCGGAGGAGGAATGGGTTATCCATGTCCGTTTCTACCCCGATGTCTGTCCTCTTCACTCTTTTCTTTAGTTTCTTTAAAACCTTTGCTTACAGTATGTATATCTGCTGTAGGTCCTTCCCTTCGTGCCTCACCAATGTTATATTTGCCATGTTCTCATTACCCCCTGACATCAAAGGATTTGAGCTAACACCCATCATGCTCACACATACTGTACATACAGCAAAAAACACATTCTTTTTCTGTCTGTCTGAATATACCTGTATTCACCCTCTGTCTGAAACGCTCCATTTTAGTGCATGTCTCTTAAAGACCCCCTCCAGAAAAAAACCCAGTCTGCTCTGATTGGCTTGCTAGAAAAGTATGGTGCACCTTTGCAAAGGTGGTTCTTAAGTTGTGGCCGATATATTCCATTGATCCTGCATGAGACATAGGAAGGGGAGCCAAATCTGAATGGTTTGTTGAATCACATGTTTTCTGATCTAGGCAGCCCACTAACATCTGACTGGGTTGTCTTATTTTACAGTTTGTGGGTTGGTAGGCATTCCAGATGTATGTGCACAAGCCCTGAAAAACTGTTTATTTTTTTCAAGATATGTCCCCTTTAAGGTTATAGTATTGAGATATAGTCTTGTAGAAACACAATCATTACATACGTGAGACAGAAATCAAGTTCTTTCTTTTGCAGAGTTGCTTTTAAATTAATGCAATTCTCTGGCATTTCAGTGTTTGCTTGATACTAAGTGTTTTTGTGATAATAATGCACTTTTTTTCAATAATAATACTGCCCTCTTCAGGTTGACAGAGCACTTAATAAACCATGAGAGTCTTATACATGATTTAATTCACCATAGCTTCCCAAAGAGAGAGATGCTAAAAGCATGGATTTGACAGTCTACATACTTCTTCTGTGACAAACGACCATGTCACAAATAATGTATATCTGAGTTGGAGCTTGTGCACGTGATTGTGGATTTGCATGTGTGAGTGTGATCTCGACGCAGTCGGATGTGGCCGGGTGCTCATTTTGATCAGTCACTGCTGGATGAGGCTTATGCCCCCGTGGCTCTTATCAAGCCAGAGCAGAGTACTACTCCCTGCTGAGTGTCTCACTGTCTGCCAGCCACAGCCAAATAGGCTAGCACTCCTTCATGACCCCTCCTGTCTGACTCCAGCCTATCATGCTCCCTCACAGACAAACATACATGCATAGAGACACAGAGGCACCAGCTCTCAGTACAGTCCCTTATGTCATTCAAGTGTGATTTACAATAAGATATATTTGAAGTAAGGCTGTCAATCAATTACAATATTTAATCGCATGATTGTTCATAGTTAATCATCAGTCAATCAAAGGGAGATTTGTCAAGTATTAAATACTATTATCAACGTGGGAGTGGGCAAACATGCTTGCTTTATGCAAATGTATGTATATATATATATTATTGGAAATCAATTAACAACAAAAAACAATGACAGATATTGTCCAGAAACCCTCACAGGTACTGCATTTAGCATAAAAAAAAAAAAATAAAATTAAAAATAATAATAAATAATAAAAATATAAAAATATGCTAACAGTCAACAACAGCTGTCAGTGTGTCAGTGTGCTGACTTGACTATGACTTGCCCCAACCTAAAAATTTCAAGTTACGTTAATGCGTTAAAGAAATTAGTGGTGTTAAAACTAATTTCCATTAAAGCGTTATTATTGTGTTAACTTGGACAACCCTAATTTGAAGATATCCCTTTGAAGTTTTTTGTGTAAGCCTCTGATTCCCACTGTAGGATGCTACCAATGATTAGTTCTTCATGTTCTAAAGTTAAAAGATTAAGATAAAAACGTAATATAGCTGAGTGTAGATTGGATCCTATGTACTCCATGGTGCTTAGCCCTTTTTTATTATATAAAATTCTAAAAGATCATTGTCTAAAAGACATCATATATGGTCTGCAGGCCAGTCAGAATATCTGATTTCTCGTGCTGGAGTCTGTCGGAGGGCTGCATCGTATAGACTATTACAGGCCATTGAACACTTAGAGGTAGTATTTCATTGTTGATCTGACAAAGAAAATACAAACCCCATTGATGGCTGTAATGTGATCAACCACAGAACAAGTGGAGAGGCTCTTTATGGCAAAAATGTCTTTGTACGCTGCTCAGAATAATGAGCATAAATTTGACTACAATGTTAAGCTGCAGCCAGCCAAACTTGGTGACTAAAAAGGTTGTGGTGACATCTTTATTTGTTTATTTTCAATGTGAGGATTTATTGCTTTTCTGTGTTTTATATCATTGTAAACTGATCATTTGGCACCGACAAAATTTTTACAGTCTGAAAAATTCTATGCCCCCGCGCTGGCAATAGACATGACCTGAGGCATTATGTTCTCGGGTTGTCCGTCCATCCGTACCATTCTTCAAATCTGGCACAAACGTCAAGGATGAACTGACTAGATTTTGGTGGTCATAGGTCACTGTGACTTCACAAAACACATTTTTGGCCACAACTCAATAATTCATATGCTAATTATGACAATTTCACACAAATATCTAACAGGATAGAATGATGAACTGATGACAGTTTGGACAGACATGGCTGTAAAGTGCAAGGTGGTAATTCTAGTTTGTGTGTGTGTGTGTGTCAGCAGTCCCTGCTAGGCTGTTGTTGTGATAGTTGCGCTGTCCTGATTTGTGTCTCTTTGCTCTCTGTAGTAACCTGAATCTCCCTGGGCGCCAGGGGAGCCACACCTCATACTATCTCCCCTGTGTGTGTGTGTGTGTGTGTGTGTGTGTGTGTGTGTGTGTGTGTGTGTGTGTGTGTGTGTGTGTGTGTGTGTGTGCGCGTGCGCGTGCGCGCGCAGACAACGAGCTCGGGAACCCTTAAAGCCTCTATGTGCTTAATAGGTACAGTGTTGTAGAGCCTATGCGGTCCACTATAACGTCTGCGGTTGTAATGCTCGGTGATGTTGGCCACTGTGATGTTCTGTACACTCTGTGCTGTTTTTATGTTGTTTATCCAGGCCAGCCCACACCACTTGAGCAGCGGCAGCTACTTAAGAGGCTTAGGAGCCAATTAGGGAGGCACACAAGCTGACGCACGCTGAATCACTCACGTGATGGATAGTATGATCTCCGCTGTGTATTATTGGCTGTCCGAGTGTGGCTTGATGTATCGGTAAACAAACAGAGGACAAATCAATAGATTCAACCGGAAACTCTGAGTTGTATAGTATTAGACACACGCACGGTGAAAATGCTCTCAGGTCGTATGTGTGACACAGGTGAGCAAACAAGCTCACACAAAGACAGACAAAGCAGTGCACACGTTAATGTAAAGACATAATGTAAAGGCACAGATACAGTGCAGCCGTTACAAAAGAGTAATGGGCCAGGCAGCTAATGCAGTGGTTTAGATAGATCCCACTCTGCCAGGCTATTGTGGTGGACTCCCCGGGAAATGAATTGCAGCTATTGTGATGTCCTAGCTTGGCACTTTCATTGTTATGAGTGTCTGTGCATAGGCTAATGTCTCGTCATAATACGCCATGCATCATCCGCCGCCGCTGCACTAACGGCCAGTAGAAATTGCTTGCACTCACTGCACCAGGATTAAGTTGTGCATGTCTGCGTGTGTACGTAGAGGCACTTGTGTTTATTTCTCTTCTTCTATATAGCAGGAGTAATCAGTTTTTGTTCTGTTGTGACACTGGTTGCAGGTGGGGGCTTAAAGCGGCAGTAGGCAGAATGTTTTTGGCATAATTGGGCAAAAATTCCATAGTAAAAAAACTAGACTTATGCACCTCCTCATGGCTCTGTTTTTAAGCTTTAAAAAAATCTAGCCTTTGACAGGAGACTTTGGCCAATCACAGGTCATTTCAGAGAGAGATTGTTCCTATTGGCTGTTCATTCAACAAAGGCAGCTGTCAATCACTCGCGAACTCCGATCAAACGGTCAAACTAGGCAATGCTAATCAATATTCTGTTACTGTAATGCCTGTTTCTTGTGTAAAATCTTTTCAGAAACATCTTGTAGTGTACTGTTTAGCTGTAAAATGAGAATGTTTGCTCTGGCTGGGGCGGTGCTTGTTATTTCCTCAACTGATCTCAACATGGCGGCCGGGTCCCAAACTTTCTCATTTTAGATGTTTCTGAACACATTTTATTCGAGAAATAGGCATTACAGTAACAGAATAATAAATAATTCATATTTGATCAGCGCTGACTAGTTTTTTTTTAGAAGTGAGTTTTTTCAATTGCTTAGTAGCTATTAAAGGAACAATGTGTAGCATTTAGGAGGATCTACTGGTGGAAATGGAAGTTTCAGTCGGTTGCAGTCTGCAACCTCACCACTAGATGACGCCAAATCCTAAACACTGGCCCTTTAAATAATTACAGGGTACAGTAATATTGTTACTCAGGACTAGGACACAGAAGCATATGATTTTTTTCAGATTATCTGTCACGATATAGTGACCATTTTATAAAAATAACTTTTTTTAATCATATTTGCTCCATTCCTACCTACTGCTGTTTTAAACAAATGATTTTTTTTATGCAATTTCCAAGCATTTTCAAGCATCCCTACCACCAAAACAGATGCAATTCATTCAATTCATTACCAATTCACAGCGGATGCTATCACAGTCAGTCAACAGCCACTCAATGTTTATCAGGGCCAATTAAGACCAATCAAGCCTATTAGACATCATAATGTTGGCAGACACAGTGATGAGGGCAGAGCACTTAATGAGGCTTCACTGAAGAGAAGAGGTAAATGTTCTTGTGGTCACTGAGCAGTCTCCCGAGCACAACGTCCTTCAGACAACCATAAGGAAGTCCCCTCTTCCTCTGATCTCTATTTCTTTCATCTTATTTACTCATCTGCATCCAAGCGACCCCCCCCCCCTCCCTCCTCCACACTGAAGCCCGCCCAGTCTGCAAGCATACATTGGTTCATGCTCCATGTCCAAGCCAATTGTGCAGCTAAGGGAATTATTTCAGTACATTGCAGGCGGCCAGTGAACCGGTCATCTTTGTGCTATCGCCACAGAGCTCACCCACCCCACCCCCCCGTCCACAGCCCAGCTCTTCCCTAGCCCACTTACAGTGTGCCTCCAGGGCAGGCAGCTATACACATCTCAACTCGTCTCCTCTTGTCTGGCCCTCATGGGCCCCATCGAGCTAGGGTGCCCTGTGGCTTACACTGGCCAGCAAGGCAGCCAGCGAAACAGCGCGGGGCGAAATGTAGACTAGCATCCCAGCGCTCTCAACTTGGGTGTTACTTTTATGAAGCCAGCTCATCTGGAGAGAAGATAGCACACCAGAGGTTTTTTTTTTAATTAAACATTTTCAGCACTTAAAAAATGTTAAGGATTTATTGGATACAACTTTGACAGTCAGATCATACTTGCCAACCTTGAGACCTCAAAAATAGGGAGGTTTTCAAAACCAAAGCGGGGGGTCTGATGGTCCTCCCCCAGAAAAATTTGAGTTTCTAGTCGAGTCAATTTTTTTTTTCTTTAAAAGTGACTTTTAAAGAATGAAAATAACAAAACAACAAGTACACTACAACAGCATTTTTGTTGAGTAGGCCTACTTTTAATTTTACTGTTAATTCTCAGGAAAGAAAACTGAATAATTCGCCCCTCTGGCGTGAACCTGTGTGAATCTCTGGTATAAACTAGGCTAATATTCATCAGGTTTCATTCATTCATTCATTTTTTGCCCCTGCTTGAGTATTTCTTTCTCTTAGTACTCTCCATTTCCCTCTCCTTCTCTCACTCACTGAAGGCCATTTCAGACAACACAACAACGGCACCACTGTGCTCTGAAACCCGTTACTTCCAATGGCTTGCGCCACGCCACGACGGCGTGATGTGTGGCGGGCGCAGCTCAAACCACGCCGCGGTGTATTGCCGTCCGGGTGGAAACAGTAGGGCTTATACACGTTGTATAGTGCTAGAGACTGTTTGAGATAAGGAAAAGGAAAAAAATGTGTGAGAAATTGCCATAAATCAGGAGAAATGTGGGAGAAAGAGAAAATTCATACTTCATTGAGAGAAAAATTAAAGGAAAAGGGCATCAACTCATACCTCAGACGCCTCATCTCATTTGTAGACCGAATCGACATCACTCATTTTCTTTGTGTGACTTCCAAAATGGATCTTTTCTTTTTGTTGTTAATAACAATTAATCTGGCTCAAATGATGCCTCTGAAAAAACAATGTACTCCCTTTTCATCACCTCTCACATCTCATTGAACCTCTGAGATGGTCTCATTGCTTTCTGTCTTCGATCACAGATGAATAGCCCCACACTGAAGTACTGTAGCCATTCTGCTATTATTATGTGTTATTATTATTCTCCTGACTCCTCCATTTAGCTAATTCTGTTTTACACATCACTACCACCACCAGTTAGAGACACTAGAAACATATTCTTTTTGTATCTTTTTTTTTTTTTTGGCCCTGCATTGCGACATTCAGGGTGTGATTGTGTAATCATCATCATACTCCTGTGAAAATCAATGGCAGGTCCATGTTCTATTCCTGGCTACTAGAAATGGCCCTTTTTCTAAGAGTAGAGACTGGAGAGAGAGAGAGAGAGAGGAAGGAGGAGAGGGAGGAGGGAGGGAGGCGAGGTGGGGAGAGGAGAGGAGAGGAGAGGAGAGACTGTCCGATGCTGGTTGGCATGGTAACCTGGCCAGGTGAAAGGGAGCCTGGGAGAAGGGAGGGAGGGAGGAAGGGGGGGGCTTTTGTCTCACGGGAGTAGCCTATCAGCAGCCAGCCTATCCCCCACAATCCCCTGCAGGCTTAAGCGTATCATCACTGCCCTCTGGGTTGCTGTGGAGGAACAGGGCTCTCCTCACCTTCACATAAAAGACACATTGTGCTGTGCAGTAAACATACACTACACACACAAGCTCTAATGCTGATGTTTTCTTTTCTTTTTACTAACGTAAGCTACAGATACAGCAGCAGATTTCTAGGAATAATCTTTGGATGAAAAATAGACACGTTTGGTCTTGCAACACACTACCTCTTCCTCACAAACATTTTATTGGTTTCTAAAGAAAAAGCTTTTCCTGTGTCTGTGACAGTGAGCACTATTTAGTCTATCATAGTGCTCACTATTTATGCTTCATTAAAGCAAGTCAATATGTCTTAAAAACCTAGTCTCTTCCAGACGTGTGCATACAGCCGTTATTAATAAAACAGTGGAACCCAGCGAGCACATAGACAAAGATTTAAATGGTAAGATGAACGAGAGATGATTCAAAGTGACTCGCAGTGATGAGATTTATGATGAAATCAGCCTTTCATGTCAGGCTGCTCAACCCTGTATGTTTGCTGTGTACTTTGCCCCATGTGTTGTGTTCGAGGTTGAATTAGATATCAGGGGAGTTGATGCCTAATGAGAGAGGGGACTCCCTTTTTCCTCCTTCACCTCCTCTCTTTCTTTCTCTCTCACTCCTCCCCGTAGTCCTATTCCTGTAATTCCACTGGATATTAAAGAAATACATCAACACAACAATTACAGGGCCACAAAGTGTGCCTCGGGGCTGGCTCAGCTGGGCTGCTTGCACACACAAACACACGCGCATACATGCATATACATAGACACAAGCTGATGCATGTTTAAACACACTTGGACACAGGCGTACAAACTGCACGCGCCTCATCTCTGAGCCCTCTTCATGTTGCACAGACACACCCATTGTTGAGTATTTGTTTGCTTTTGTGTCTCCGCCTTCTTACGCATTCATCTCATATCAATATGTCATGTTGCAAAATAGATTTGATATTTGTAACATATTAACTTCAGTGCTGCTGTCTGGCTCACACGTTCAAATAAAAGTGGCTTCAGTAGTCAGAGAAGCACATAAAATACAAGATACAAATTTGTCAGTGCAACAATTTCAAACAACTTCTGTTTTAACAGTTTATATAACTCTAATTTATCTTATTTATGTATCATTCTGGCCCCTCAAAAACATGAAAATAAACCTGTATTGCCGTCTTGGATTCATCTATTGGCATCATATCGTTTTATAGTCATAGGATGAAATCGAAAATACATAGAGTATATGTTTTTTTGTGTACTTCTTTTTTTTCTATTGCCCCTCTCCCAACTGAAGAGCCGTATTTGGGCGTGACTAGCAGCTAGGAAGGCCCACTACTTTGATTGGCTGTGAGATCAAAAGCAACCCCCCCGACACACACACACAAATACACACGCACACACACACATAAACCCTCAGGTGATTGGTCGACTCCAGTTAGTTCATTTCTACATCACCAGCTGATCAGGCCAAGTCCCTTTGAGGTGTCATTTTTTTCCCAAATATATTTTATATATAATAAAAATAATTTTAAAAAAACACTAGTGATTTTTTTTTAGCAGAGGACATCAAATATCACACTACTTATTTCAAAATCATTTCCTCTTAAAAACATAATCATATTGCCAGTAAGATGTTTTTGTGATTTTTTAATCAGTGCAGTATGATTAAAATGTTTTTATAAAATGTAAAAAAATGTGCTATTAACACAAATGTATTGTAGCTTTAATGTATTTCCCCTCCAGATCCGAGATGCTGCAATTTATTTAAAAGGGACATATGCTAATTTCCAGGTTCATACTTTTTATTTTTGAGTTTCTACTAAATCATGTTTACATACTTTAATGTTAAAAAAACACATTATTTTTCTGTCTGTCTGAATATACCTGTATTCACCGCTCAATTTTACTGCCTGCCTTTTAAAGA
>CAKALU010038313.1:0-16636 GCA_916700995.1 Hozukius guyotensis
TGTATTTTAATTTGACGTTTTTTATTAATGTGAATTCTTGAGCACATTTAGATATAATAAATAACTAGCTTTTTATATTACCAAAAAAAAAATAGAATTTTTAATTTAATCTTACAATCTGGCAGTACCTCTGCGGCCCACCAGATGACGTTCTGAAGCCCAGAGAATAGCTGGTCTAGAGTCTGGATCAGCCATGTCAGAGTACTTCGCAGATTAAAACTAGACTTTATGCTACTATGTCAGACACACACTGTATTAAAGGCAATTAACAGTTTGCATGGGTACAGAGATAAAATGGTAAAGAAGTTGACACACACCTCACCCATCTCAGCAGCCAAATAACAGCCTGTGGCCAAGTGTTTGAACCTGAACAGGCTGTTCCAGTAGCCAGCGCCTCCCCTACATGGGTCATGGTGGACCACCTGGCGATGGCAAAAGAAAAGGAAAACAAGGTGTAAATAACTCTAATGTCAAAATGCTACAAGGCTGCATTATGTGTGTGATTATTTTCTATTGCACTGAAGAAACATAAACTGTTATCTAGTTAATAAAAGGACAATTAGAGTCAAACACCAAAGAGTGAATTAGCTTTTTATCTGGAGTACATGTTGGTGATTGATTCTTTATTTTCGTGTCATGCATGTAAAGTGCCCAACACTCATGGGTTTATGAGACAGTTGCACTGGTCAAACATTTCATACAATTACAAAATTACAAGTTATTTTACAGCTCAGTCTCAAAATATTCTGCCTTGTGCCTTGCCTCCCAAGCTTGGCAAATGAAATCCGCTACAAAAAAAGGTTCCCTTCCTGAAGCAGTTTTTCAGTCATCCAGCCAAAAGAAATCAACATAAATGGAGGTCATTTTACTAAAAAGTACATCCCTTACAGTATGTCCTAGAAGACAGGACAGTCAAACAAAAAGTAAAACCTCATTCTTAATTTCAATGAGCTCACACAACAAACAAAGTCTGTCTTCTTCTGGATTAGCATTAAACCTGCCGGTCTCTAGGGCTAATGGTAATGTACCTGAGCGTAACTGTGCACATAGGGATCTTTGTCTTTTGTCAAAAATATACTTATCATAAAGTTCTACATCGTAGTTATTCTTCATGAGACAAAAAGACCATTTTTTCTTTATACATGAGAAACATTTTTGCTCCTAATATCCTGAATGTCACAAAGAAATGAATGATGAATAAAAATAGAGAACATGTTGTGCTAACCTCTACTTCCCACAGTGCTTTGCTGCTGGTGGCAGAAGTGGCAGACTGCCGGCCGGTTGTTCGAAGGAAAACATACTGCTTCTTCCTGTGGTCGTCACAAGTGAGGAACTTCTCCTGCTCTGCATGGAACAACCGGACTACGTCACCCTGCAATTACATACACATGCAAAGACACAAACACATACATGCACAGTGTGTAACTGATTAACAAGTAACATTTTTTACACATAATGTCAATGTTTTATTGTAGTTTTTATTCTGTTGCAGGTGATTGTTTTTTTAATTGATTTCAAATACTGTATTTTCAGTGTTTTAGTTTTTTACCATTTAAAAAAAATTACTTTTTATTTCAAGTTTTGGTACAGTGCATGCATACAATGCAATACAAAAGATTAAAAGAAAGGAAAAAAGGGGGGATAACAATAATGATAAAACATTGAGAAAAAACAAACAAAAATAAATTAAGATAAGACTCTAGGTGGAGTTATAAAGAGAAAACCTAAATTTACTGTATTAGTAATGTACTAATGAATTACTAATGAATTTGGGTCTTTGAATCTTCAGTGAGTGTGTTATTTGTTCCATTTCATATATGTCCCATAGTTTTTGTATCCATAATTTATAGGTGGGGGTGTTGGACTTTAACCAATTTAATGTAATGCATTTCACCGCTGCTGTAAATAGAATTTGGAGTAAATATTTTTATTTTTTACCATGTTTAATGTGATTTAATAAGTCTGCTTTGAAAATGAGTTTCACAAAAGGTACTTATGTCTGATGTCATACAAAAGCATGAGAGTACCTACCCCTTTGAGTATCGTTTCCTTGTTGTCACTCCATTTCATGAACAGAGTAACTTTCCAACTCGTGTTGCAATTTACAGAATTAACCTGAGAGGCAGAAGAGAGGAGTGTGTGAACAAACCAGAGAAATGGATGTCTTATTATACATAAAATAAAGCCTTTTAAACCTAATTTTCATATTCCACTTTAATAAAGCAAATGTGGAATATATCTAGTGTCTTATTTACCTCATTGCATCCTGGGTTGTCAACTAGCTGGTGGCTGCTGGCATGTAGAGGCTGACCAGCGTTCACAGGGTTAAGGACCACTTTGTCTCCAATCACCACCTGCAGGGGCAAAAATAAATAAAAGCACAGAACACACTGAATTCAAAGGAGTTTTTCGTTCAGATGCATTCAATAAAATCAAAAATGAATCGGTTACTGTAACTCAGAAACAAGACATGATACTATGGTGCAATATGGACTAGAATGGAAGCAATAGAAAATCTTGAAACAAGATGAAATACTGCCGCTCTGTGTGGGATTGAGCACTCCATTTAAATCCCAAACCAAAAGTATGTCACATCCCCAGATACTAGCCATCATTCTTCAACTGCCTTTCTTCCCAAGGTGAACATAACGTGCAGCTATGGGAGACCGGGTTACACTGGTGCTAAGCACTAGGGGGAGTCATGCACCATACTGTGTGTGTGAAAGGACAGGATCAGACAGATAATCATTAAGGTGTAGCCTTGAGATGGAGCATCACTCAATAACCACAAAGGAATGTCAGCAGCAAGCATCAATAAAAAAAAAAAAAAAAAAGTTTTGTTCTGAATCTAATCATCAGTAACTTATTTGTGTTTGCTCACACTACTGAGTGCACAGACGTTAAGATAAACTCTATAAACAGCTCCACTGTTGGCTGGCAAACAACTGAAATAAATATGACTACTATGTGAGAAAGGGTTTTAAACTAAACACTAGTTTCAGTCCAGTGAACTGATCAGTTATAAGTAATAGCTATTCTGTGCAATTATTCTATCTAAGGAAAAACTGCACATTCAGCCCTCAAATGTAAACTTTTTAGTTTTTCACAAAATCATTAAATACTGTAGCACGTAGCCTCTCTCTCCATTGACCTTGAACAAGACACTGGCGTCAAAACTGGAGTTAATCAAGCTGGATATGTGAAATGCAGATGACGCATTTCTCCAACTGGATTAATAAAGTGTGACTTAATTAGCAAATTAGCCATCTCAACTCCATCAACTTCCATCAGCCACGAGCAGAAACTAAAGCATTATCAGCAATGGTAATGTTAATGTGGTGTGTGCTATGTCTATAGTACCACATCTTATATCTTTAAAAGACTACTCCACCAATTCAGCATCACACTTTTATAGCATTGTCAGGCTCATATATTATTTTTAGGGCTGTCAAAGTTAACGTGATAATACGCACATTCGTTTTAACGGCACTAATTTCTTTAACGCATTAACGCAACTTGCTATTTTTAATTAACTTCTTAAAAATTCCGACAGGCCGTCGTTGGGCCTGGCCACTATTCAATCTTTCCGAGACTATAGTGGGTTCAGTTTTACAGCTAGAGTGAAGATACTGTTATCATATGAAACTAGAAATTGGTACCAACCATGTCATACTAGCTTGTCGCGAAGGAGGTTAAATAACGCTCCAAACTTATGCTAAATTTTGGCGAGGAAAAACTGGCAAGGTCATTTTCAAAGGGATCCCTTGACCTCTGACCTCAAGATATGTGGATGAAAATGGGTTCTATTGATCCCACGAGTCTCCCCTTTACAGACATGCCCACTTTATGATAATCACATGCAGTTTTGGGGCAAGTCATAGTCAAGTCAGCACACTGACACACTGATAGCTGTTGTTGCCTGTTGGGCTGCAGTTTGCCATGTTATGATTTGGGCATATTTTTTTATGCTAAATGCAGTACCTGTGAGGGTTTCTGGACAATATATGTCATTGTTTTGTGTTGTTAAATGATTTCCAATAATAAATATATACATACATTTACATAAAGCAGCATATTCGCCCACTCCCATGTTGATAGGAGTATTAAATATTGGACAAATCTCCCTTTAAGGTACGTTTTGAACAGATACAAATGTGATTAATGATTAATTTGCGATTAATCGGAATGAACTATGGACAATCATGTGATTAATCACAATTAAATATTTTAATTGATTATTTTTTTCTTTAAATATCAAATCTATGCAGCAGAACCATAAATATCTTCTATTTATTCCACGTAAACAAAAGGACACTGCAGCCTGACCTGGTGCTCGGATAGATTGGGCTAACTGTATTCCATCTTCAATTCATTCTGTCTTATAAAAACAAGCTACACGTGAGTTCCTGTGACTTCTGTTTTCAGAACGCCCTGTGAAAAGTCTAAAAATACATCCTTAATTTCTCCCACTGATCATAATTAACTTGCATCCCACACCCCGCTCTACCCACACTGTCTCCCAGGGATCGCAGCTTGTAGAAGGGCTGGATGTAGAACCAGGATCCCTCGTTTCCCGCCGAGTCCAGAGTCACTCTCATGGCGTTCTTCTCCAACAGTGCAGGTAGGCGCTTGTTCACTGTCAGGTATTTATTGCTTTTCAAGTGCAGCAACTGTTGGCAAAACAAGAAACAGTGTTACATGGTTACAAGACACATAACCATCAATGACATTATGCAGACAGTGGAAACGATTAGAAGTTGGAGCAGAGATGGAAATATGTCAATCTGATATAACTGGAGCCGAGGGAACACTTCACTGAAAGTATGCATCTCCAGAATGGTTCCTTATAGTTCTTGAAATCTCTTATCCTTAAATATTTCTCATGACCTCTGTCGGTTCACCAATTTAAACAGTTCCCACCCTGTCAAAAATAATCTATTGCCAGCTAGACTGGAATCATATAAGCTCCGCATATTTTTGGGGCCCACAGACGACTTAACTGAATGCCCAACTTAATCCTACAACGTGATTTATGGGGTTAGAGTCAGCGGACTAGACCCGATGAGGCTTTGATGCAAAATGCCAAGTTCACCTCTCTGTGGGGCTGCACGATTATGGCCAAAATGGTAATATATTAATATTAAAGGGACTATTTGTAACTTTCAGAAATGCTTGTTACCAGCGACACCTGTGGCCGTGAAATCAACGAAAGTCAGCGTCGGGCTCGCGCTTGCTTGCTCTAAATATTCCTGAACGAGCATCGCTCAACACAGTGAGGCGACACACGTCAGATAAAACCACAATATCACTCTATATTTCAGCTGACCAGACAAAGGTCTCTCCATTAACATGATTTAGATCTGATCCTAGTGTTGGCTTTTCCTGTCTCAGTGCAGGCTGAGGCAGCGGGGCTCTGCAGCATGTCTCCCTGCTCTCTCCGCCCGCAGCCGGAGAGAGCAGGGAGACACCGGCACCCGGTCGGTAACGAGACAATAATGTTTCTCTCTGCAGCTCCGTCACTTCACAAGACACGGGAAACCTCTGTTGGTCTGGAGGAGCTGCAGCACTTATTTCTGCACAAACGTCCACTGTACATTCACTTGCAGTGTGTAGTGAGTGCGCGTTCACGTCTAGAGGTGGAGCGAGCTGAGCGAGAACGCGCGCGCTGTCTGAGTGAAGGCAGGCAGGCAGAGGAGGAGAGGCAGCGGCTACACGCACTATGCGCGCTCGCATATGCTCGCACATGCGCGCATATGCGAGCGCGCATGTGTCCCGACCCGGTACATTTATACGCTTAAAAAGTTACAAACAGTCCCTTCAAGATCGGAGATTTTGTTTTGCACGTCTGCTCTCTGTTAAAACAAGTAATACAGTATATTACTCTTCTACTCTGGACTGCAGACGCAACATTCTGCTGCTGCAGGTTTCACGCGCAGCAGCATGACAGCTCCCCAAAAGTGAAGCCAAAACATCTCCATCGCCCCCTGGTGGCTGGCTGTGAGTTTAGGAAGCGCTTCATTTGATATGCAGCGTAGTTTTCGCTGAGCAGAGCACGCATTTTAAACATAATTATCACAGTCGATTATGTTCATTTAATTGTGGGAAGACTAAATCGTGATTGCGATGAACATTAATTGTGCAGCCTTTCCTCTCTGTGTTAGATAGTTAATAATTTCCTGCGGCAAACCAGGAACCAACTGGTGGTCACTATTACTAGAATGAAAGTTCATTCATTGCAACTAGGGCATCCTACACTGTACAATATGTACGGTCTCCCTCGAGTATGCCACTGAGCAGGAATGCATGACCATTCTTGGTTTCAGGTGATCTCATACCTGTGTGCAAACCATTCCTGGGCAACGAGCAAAGCAAGATAAGACATTACAACCGACGGCTTTATAGCACGTCTTTGTGCCGTAGCAGTTATTTAAAACTCTTCTCTCTGATTAAAACAGAATTACAGTCAATATCATCAAGCACACAGTGTCATATATGGTGCTAAATGTTGCTGCGGAACTATTAACCAAAGCGCCTTATCTCCGAGGTTCCTGAACACACCTGAATGACATTTCCATACTGGATGACTGATCCCAGCAGCTTGCGGTTTTCAGACTCATTCTGCTTCTTCTCCAGGTCGGCAGCATGCTAAAACACAGAGCAGGGAAACACAGATGCTCAAGGAAACAGAGGGCATCCAATACTATTTCTAGAAAGAACGATGCTGCATACACATTTCAGATAAATACAAGGCTGTAGCTTTGTGTCATGAACACACCAATCCATTATTTTCACTATGACAAAAGTCAAAGAGCAGGCAAACTAATGTGAAGAGGACACTCACATGGAGTTTGGTGAGGAGGAGTGTGTCAGTGGTGCTGTTGCCTCCAGGTTTTGCCGCCTTCCAGAACTGTTTCTGTGCTGAGTATCTGTTCATAGGACACAGTTTGAAAAGGCAGTCTGGGGAAAGAAGACAAGAAGAGAAAGGTAAAGAGCCAAACATCATCATTTAGTGTTAGTTTTCCTCTACAAATACCAGACTAACTGACTTCATCTTAAAGAGATGCAACTCAAAAGACAACAGCAATATTTTGGATAATTGGTCCGCTAGTAATATTAGTAATGGGAAAATAGACATCAAAATTATCAAATGTATCTTTACCGTACTTTAGCACTCCACATTAACACTCTGGCATTCACTATGCTATCTGTAATAGCAGGCCACTGTAACAAAGTGAGAACTTGTGTGACAACATGGCTAAATTGAGTGTACATTTATAGTTTATGTGATTCAGTTTTCATACTGGAATCACTTTATCTTACATTTTGTTAAGGAAAAAATATTTTTTTTAGTGAAAAACAAACAATCTTAAATAAGGTAAACATAATTTATAAGGTCCCCATGCATAAATAAATTAAAAAATTAAATAAATAAATAAATAAATAAATAAATAATAGGAACATTGTGTGAGCCTGTTCTTTCTTACATGATAATTCCTGTACTTTTCAAATCAGGCTCTATTTTTCCACTTCTCTACCATGATAGCAAGCGAGACAGCTTTTTCAAGTCACTTGTGAAGATAGTCACGATTATCCCGATAATGGAAATTCGCTACGATCAACTTATTGTCAGTGTTTTTTTATCGCGATCCGCAATAAAAACCTATATCGTCCCATCCCTAGTAGAAAGCAGTAAATCCTCCACAAATTCTGATAACAACAAGACTAGATGTGTCTTAATCAGTCAGAACACATGTACTCCTGGATTAGCTTTAGAATAGTAAAAATATTTGACGCTTGACTCCATCTGCACAAATGGTACCAGGCCATATTCTCCTGAGGTTCTACAAGATTTGTTTTATTCTTTACAATATCATATCAATATTAGAGGTAGGTATTATAACAATTGTGTCCCTTTAGACTGAGCCAGTCTTGACAACTACTGGCCACGTTGCCATGACATTTGCCGTGGATATGCAGAGAGTAAATCCATGTTTCCATGTTTTCTTCTAGGTTCACTACTGGGTAAAAATGTCCACTTGTACACGAGAAATACCCAAATCTAATGGAGATATTGCATTGAATTTACTGAGTACATTCATGCTCCTCACAGGATAAACCCTACTACTTTTAAAGCATCTGTGATCTCTCCTCTTGTGCTTCCTTCTGGCCAAAACATTGTCAAATGCATCATTCTACTCATCATCCCTATGATGTGAAATAGGCCATGAAATGGTGCCGATCTGGTGGTGTAGCCATCAAAGGGCATCAAGGCTAGAGAGACAGGCAGAGCAGGCGTCTGCTCTTTTGGGGGGCCACGGAGCTGGATTGCCCAAGGGCAAATATCTGGACCACCTAGCAGCTTCTAGCTATGGAGGCCAAAGAGATAATAGAATATTAAACATGACAACATCTTTGATGGAGTTCGGCATCTCAACAACATCAACTAAAACTTTAAGAGGGACAGCTACTGGGTCACCTAATTTGCACTGCTGTACCCACAGTACACCCAACCACGGTGGTCGGTGCCAAAACGCCACACCTCATCTCACACATGCACATTTTAACAATGGACACACAGTCAGGACATTTTGTCTTCCTGGTTTACCTGCTCAGCTTCCCAGCAATAATATACTGTTTTAAACAAACAGCATCTGCCATATTTAAATATGCTAATTTGTCCTTGTGGTGTAGCTCTGCATCCTCTGTTTAAACTGAAAGGAAACACTGTAGGGAACAGAAGCAACTAGAAATCACTACACAGGATATAAATATGTCAAAATGTTTCATCATTTTGTACAGGGGACCTGATGATCTATAACCACGGTAAAAATAGCCACCGTGGCTGCCTCCATCTGAAATGCAGCCAACAAAGGAGTCTCCAGGGGTTAGCCATCCTGGGCCACGGGGTGGAGGACAGGCAGAAAGGAGGCCAAGGACCAACGGAGAAAATGGGGCACTGGGAGAACATCTGTCTGACGAGAATGAGCAATTGGGGTTATGGTGAAAAAAAAGGAAAAGAAACTGGGACGTATGTGAATTTCATGGGCGGGGAGGTATTTAGCCGAGGGTACGTTTACAGCACAACGCTGATAAGTGATGAGAGAATAATGCACAAACTCTCTAATAGCCCTTATTTAAATCATTAGGTCTAGGGATGCTCTTTTTGAAACATTTTCTTAACCGTTAACCGACAAGATTTGTGCCTCGCATGCAGCGGTGCGCCAGCTGCAGGAGCACAACAGATAATGGTTGACGGGAGTCCCCAGTTCACCGTCCGGGAGCGTTAACTTAGCAGCTACGATGCTGCGTGTAGTGTCGCGGACATTCAGCCACTTTCCCAGTAAAAGTCTCCACCGCACATTTAGTTTAATTTAGCAGGTTGTCAGCTGTGTGTCTGCCCGGCGTAACGACACTCTGTCTACCCGGCATAACTTTAGCGAGTGTCCAACAAACAGTGTGTGTATTTGTGCTATGTTAGCAGCTCTAGCATTGTCGGAGGCTTCGTGCTCGCCGTCGCCGCACACGTAGTCTGCGTAACTTTAGCGAGTTTCCAACAGACCGTGTGTGTGTGTGTTGGTGGTGACTGTGAGGTTGTTGGTGGCGTTATAGCTGTGAACGTAGGTGTAGCAGTGTGTGTACAGTTTATTTGACGGTGTATAAATGCTACGAAACTACAACTCCTCCGCTCCGCTCAAGCGAGCTGGAGCTGTTCTCTTAATACATCCATGGAGAGACCGGAGCCAACTTCCTGTATCCTGCAACTCTGGCTCCGCCTCTTAAGGTGGGCTGTTAAGGTAGAGCAGCTTTTCTCCTTAAAGAGACGAGCCGCTCCTCTGAGCCACTCAGCTTTTTAATCAATTATTAACATTTCTTTTCACCGTTTTAACCGATAGCGTTAATCGGTTAAAATGCTTAATGTCGGTTAACGTTTAAACGGTTAATTATGGACATCCCTAATTAGGTCCTAAAAGTAAAACGCACTAATAGCCGAATCAAGAGTTATTTCCCTTCCTCCGTTCATGTGAATGAGTCCCAGACTGACGACAGCGCAAGCCGTGACGACGGCGTGATGCTGGGAGTCATGTGACCGAGCGGACGCTACTGCGCATGTCCGATGGGCCCAATGGATGCGGAAGATCGCCGGGAGATCCGGGTACTTTTCCAGACGGAAGTCGAACCATTTTGGCATCATACGCCACTGAGCAAATTTTAATAAGAATGAACGAGGCCCCGCCTCCAACACTGTATCCAGTTCTCTTAATAAATCCATGATTTCTACCCACTGCAGCTTTAAGTGTCTCTTGTGACCCACAATATACATTTTATGGAAGTGAAAATTACAGTTATGTGACTCTACACCTGTCAGTGATGACAGGTTTTATTATATCAGGAGTAGTGAATGAGTGAACACAAAGGAGTGATTTCTTACACAGTTTCTAAATGTAATGCTCAAGGCCCACCTGCCCTGCAGAGGGCTTGATATTATGAAGACACCTGAACTGTATCCGGTGCCATTATGATTTATGTCATAACAGGAAAAGCACAGGTGGATCTGATAACATTAATGGTGGCCCCATTCCAACGACACACGCACAATGTCAGCGCTGGCAGCCATCATTAATGGTATTAATTATACCCGTGTTTGAAAAGTCTAATTGTCCGCAATTAGTATATGATATTTGTTCAGAACAGAGGTACAAGTCACACAAATAACGATTTCCTCCATCTCAGAGAAACTTGATTGTAGAGTGTGAACTTTAAAGTTTGACAGCGACTACTGACAGCTGAAAGACAGTTTGTAGTTTGCTCCTTCACAGTAAACAGAGACAGCGGTCGTCTTAGATTCACAGCAGTTACAAAGGATTTCAAAAGAGCTTTCACATCCTTAGATATTTCTCAAAACATTCCTGCTCCATAATCCATTTCCCCCACTGTATAACTATATGCTCTGTAGATTCCAAAACATTCACGTGTTAAAAAAAAATATGACCAAATCCACTGCTTCCATGTTAATCCTCATGCATGACCCTTTCAAGCTTGCGAGAGAACATGTGGTGGTTTGCACATGTCAGACCACCAACATCCTGCTCTTACACAGATCACAACCACTCTACCCTGTCTCAGTCTAGTGTTTGACTGTTGTAGTTTACGGACTATTCATCTCATTTTAACAGTGACTTCCTCTAATAAAACAAAACACTAACCTCGTGGTAGCAAGTTTGTCTCACGTGATCTACTTTATCTTCCTTATATCTGCAACGGTCAACTTCTAATCAGCCCTGATCTGTTTTGTTTATATGAAGCGAATGACTGCAGCCATTTATTAGCAGCGATGTGTACAAAACACATTCATTGGTCTGTCTGGGTCTCATTTATCTCCTCATCACTGAAGATGATGATGATGATGATGATGATGACCCTGCATTACTAGATACCATTTTGGGTAAATGAGAATTTTTCTTGTGTGTATTTTTGTAGTGTGGATGAACTGCCCCTGTAAATAGAGCTAAAGAGAGCTGGAATCATCCAATAATTTCATTCTTCACATACCGATGTAACAATAGATCTACCCTTGTTGGCTAATTTAAGCATTCCTTATATGGAATGTTATCTCTAGCAAAACTGATCTGCCAAAATTGTATCAACCAGAACATACTGAGAACAAACTCATAAATGACTCATCTTCAGAAACAAAGTATTTAGTCTGTTGTCTGGACAACAGGGCAGCTCATCTTGGTTTGCTACTTGATAGGTACACATCCCTTTTTGTTCATATAAGAATGGGATGCGCTTTGTTTAAGAACCCTGAATATTTAGTAATTTATGTCACAAAAAATGACTTGCCTCTAGTGTTATCGAGCCATGACGATGGTTTTGGTTTCATATGTCCAGGTTTTGAGATGTCTGTCTGTGAGATTTCTGCTGCCATCCCAGTACAACATACAGCATTAAAAAACTTGCCAACAATGTGTTTTACAATGTGGTTACTCTGGAAAGTCCACAAAACATGCCTCAACTGTTTTCATTGGAAAACTACTTTTACCAAAAGAAATAGTCCCTATTTTATATTTTATGAGCTTTTAATGAGTATTTTTATTGAAATGTATTGAATTTCTTTCTGGTACAGGATATGAATCCTCCACACCAGACTCTCAAACTACAACAAACAACACAATACATAAAAAATAATACCACAATATACTAAATAATAATTTCATAAATAAGCTTTATGATTATACAAAATATCCTCTGTTGACCAGAATCTAAAAAAGATTTAATTGAAGGTGCCTGCACTACATCCTCTGGAAGCTCGTTCCATGCTTTTACAGCACGAAGTGGGACATCTCTCTTTTCAGAGAAACACTTTAGTGGGATTAATTTTAAGGAGTTCCCTCTTAAATCATACCTATTACTCCAAAAGTGGATGGCAGGCGGCTCAACAGTGATGTCATATATTCTGTGAACAAGCTTTTAACGATGTCACCTCCATGTCTCCTGCATACTAGGAGGTAGGTAATTGTAATTTTCTTAACGCACAAATCTGGCATCACACTCGGAGACTACACTCCTGCAAAGGTCCCAAAATACAGACAAGATGCATCACACATTACAACTGAAAATGTATATCCCAGGCTAACATGGTACCTCGATAATATTTAGCAATTTCTGGACGAATGGAACATTTGTGACGACATAAAGCCAGAGTTATATTACTGCACACAATGTGATGCTTTTGAGCACACGGAGATGTGCAAAGGTCTCCTGCTTGTACAGTCTCACTTGATCTCTCAAAGCTTTGTGTACAGACAAAAAAAAGGGAAACAAAGCAATTAGCATGTAATCAACTTCTACATATTTGAGTACACGCACACATAGACACACACTCTTCAGTTCATGTATCAACCACTCAGATCAGAGTGAAAGAAGTTAGGTGTAATCTGCTGTGCTACAGCTCCCAGCGAAACAGACTTTCTAGTGTGCTATTAATAGTCAACAAGGATGTTAGGATTTAGTCCTGGTACACTTTGCTTCTGTTTAACACCGGCCTTAATAAGAGAGGTAAGACTGCAACCTGTTGTGGGGTTAGACATGTCCTCACATCCCCTATATGAATACTCAAATGATCTGTAATTTATGTGCATATTTCTAAATGTGCCGTAATATGTAATGTGGAAACTGTGGTCTTAAATAAAATAGTTTTTCAATAATAATAATAACAATCAAACAATAATTATAGAAACAGTGCAACATGTGGCACCATGCATTTTTATATATATATATATATATAGCTATCAGCATTTATTTGGTGATGCATATCTGACAAGTTCTGCTTTTGCTTTTGCACGGTCATGGGTTGACTTAAAGGTGCCAATAGCACATGCTGTTATTCGGGTTAGTCTGCTGTTACTGCTGTTTTATGGTGTGAAACCACAGCTTTGAATATGATTTGAATATAGCTCAGTTAGAAACAGACAAGTGAAGTTGTTTCTTTGTATTCCCAAACGGAAAGGCAGTGTCTTGTTTAAATCCATACAACAGTATTACCTATCAGCTCTTCATCCAATCTATAGAGCTCCTCCTGGTACAGAAAACAGGCCCATACAGTAACTAGGCTTCTGAATGCACATATATAGCCAGTACAGCTAGCAGCAGATAACAGAGAGCAATAGCTTTTGTACCCGTAGTGCATCAATTGTGGTAGAGAATATATGAAATGGACATCCTGGGCATTTATTACCAACACATCTGGAGCCCAGATGTGAAAAATTTGATTAACAGAAAGGGGGATTTTATTGTTGGGTACCTTATCTTGCTGATCCGTGCTATTCTGTGTGTTTCTACAATGAGCTGGTAAAATCAGTCAGCTGTTTTCAAAGCAATATGAGGAAACTACCGGAGGTTCATGACGTCAAATCATCTGTGCTTGAAAACTGGCACACAGGTGCATCAGTCAATGCTGAATTATCTTAAATGTCTATAGGGAAGTAATTTTGAAAATCATGACAACGAGTGCAAAGACACTCAAATTACACCAACAAAGAACAGTGGCAGGTGTGAGCCACCAAAGTCAAAGTCTTAAAATATATTAAATTAACTTTTCTCAATTATTAGAAGAGCCCAGTGTTGTCAACTCGTTCCCAATCAAAATAGCTAGCTGCTGACTAGCTCCAAAAGCCCCTTAATCTAAAGAGAAAGTCAGTGACAGTCCGTCGCTTCAGGCCTCCATCCAAAGCCACTCCCCCACACTTATCATTATGAACATTAATATATCATAATTAACGTAAACAATGAACATGGCTATTGTTAGTACTCACAGCTGTCAAGCTAGCAGCTTGTGGAAGACACCAATGATGCGCAATGAGTGCCCGGTCAGAGTGCAAGCAGAGAGACAGGTAGCCTACAGTCCTGCGACAGCCACAGTTACCGGATGTTTTTCTTTTTTTTGTCAGAGCATTTCATTTATTGATTGCTGTCGGGATGTAATGACAATTTCAACGAATATGACAAAAACAAAAATTCTAAGATTTTTACCAACCCTACCTTTAAGTCATTAATTTGTTGTAGTATTGAATCCATATCTCAATTTCAGCATAAATAAATATTTATCAGAGAAAATCAAATCTGCACACTTGTTCATCTCCATCACTTAAGAATGATTTGAATTACAGCTGACATGTCTCTTTCTCAAAGGTTCAGACCAGGCCGTCATGTTTATTGTGTGTGTATTAAAACACACAAAAAGTACCCCATTAAGGACAATCCACTCGTCGAGACTAGATCAGCTCCAAGTGGATATCTTCCACTGAGTGGATATGAAAATTACACTCTTGAATGAAACCTTATATGACCCGTCTTTGCAGTAGAGTGTGCAGTGGTGGCTCAGTTACTTCAAAAAGCTACAGAGAGATTTTGTTTTTGTTCATTTCATCTACCCCGCACTTCATTTTGCTCTTGATTTAATTTGTTGGCTGAGTAAAAAAAAGGCTACTTTATGATGAACGTGTTATACAGAAAGCCACTTCTGGGAGGTAGATCATCAATTTGAACGAAGAAATGCTCCTCACTTCACAGAACTGGAGTCACTCTAAGGTTGTTGAAAATAATGTTGTTTACACCTCTACTGGTCATGCATTGATCAGGCTCCAGCAGGGCCACACTGCTGATCAAACACACAGGGTTGTCTTTTGGTCTGGCAGCCATGTTAGTGTTGTCTCAGTTCTAGGAAAAATCCATGTGTAATAATCCCACTTCCGATAAACAGCCATACTCTGCACCTGCTGGGAACCAACGAGCAGTTCGTACTCACTGGAATCGCGAAATCATATGAACGGGGTGCACACTGACATACTGTCACAACAGACCAATCAACACAACAGCTGCCTCAGACAAAATCAACAATTCCAGATTAACATTAAGCAGAAAGACAGAAACAGCTGTGAGGTGTAATGTGATGCCGTACAGTCAGTTCTGTGGTTATGTGTTGAGGTGGTGCTGGACTGGACCACAAAATATTGAAAAGTGTTTTATATAAACACCTTAAAATGTGTTGCCTGCTATCCAATAAAACACTACATAATAATACATACATAATACATAACACAATACAAAGTACAGCCTCAACAACAAGGCAAAAGTGAGCATGGCTCACATACCCTTTTTGGAACTAATGGCATTAGTCTATTGAGCACAATCTAGCTTTCTATTATCAAAAATGTTGGGCACTCTGGACTTCTAACCCCCAAAAGGCACAACTAGACCACACTGTCAACCATCATACCAGTCTCAACAACAGTTATCACAAAGGTATTTTATTCTATACTGAAGGCAGTAGTTCCCAACCCGGGGGGGCAGGACGCCCCCAAGGTGTCGCAATATGGGACAGAACAAGATAAAACATTTTTGCCTAAGAAATAGTTTATTTTTTCTCAAATCTTTACTTTCTTTCTTGAGATATACAAGAGTTTTACCTCTTTGGGACTCTGAAACTGTTTGGATAACTGGCCCCAGTTCAGAGACATATGCAACTTGTTACAAGGAGTCGTGAGCGGGGCTGCCCCCTCTTAGTTCTTTTAGTCGACTGATCGGTCGTTTTGGTCGTAGTGGATTAAGATTTCTTTAGTCGATTAGTCTTTTTTTTATGCTTTTTTCATGCTGAATAACTTATTTCTAAGAAACTTATAAACACATCTCTGGTAAACACAAGATTTAAAGTGGTGCTTCTTTGTGGAGAAAACCAGTTTTACAGATCTGTCGATTATATCAACTAATGGATTAGTCAACAAAATCGTATGAGTGTTAGTCGACTAAGAATTTCTTTGGTCGAGGACAGCGCTAGTCCTGAGTGGGTCGTGTCTAGAAACAGTACCTTAGGGGAAACATAAAGCTGCTGACATCCATAGATTGTATAACAGAAGTGGACACAGCCACCGGGTCTGAAAAGTGAAGCCAACGCGGAAGTGCCTTAAACTTGCATTCTTTCTAATAGCCAGCAGGGGGCGACTCCTCTGGTTGCAAAATGAGGTCCAATTGTATAGAAATCTATGAGAAAATAAGCCTACTTCTCACTTGATTTATTACCTCAGTAAACATTGTAAACATGAGTTTATGGTCTCAATCGCTAGTTTCAAGTCTTCTT
>CAKALU010038314.1:0-18278 GCA_916700995.1 Hozukius guyotensis
CCCCCCCCCCCCCCCCCCCCCCCCCCCCCCCCCCCCCCCCCCCCCCCCCCCCCCCCCCCCCCCCACTTCGCCACTCCAGTCAGTACATCCACTGATCTGGGACACACATCTCTGTCTGCTTGTTTTCCTTTTATTCATCTGCCTCTGTGTCACTGTCTTTCTCTCCGTCTCTCACTTGTTTTCGCTTTCTTTTCTAACTTTTTCTTTTCACATGCTGAGTCTCATGCCAATAGTAATACTTCCTGATCCTCATCTACTATTACTACTACTACTACTACTACTACTACTACTACTACCCCACAGTAGGTTACGAGAGATGCAACCAAGCTGCCAAGCAGACCTCATAGTAGCATTTTAGCAGTCTCATAAGAGCAGGTGCATCGCCTGCAGCAGTGTTCACAAGAGCCTTAAAAGTACTACAATAGCAATCCACCACCCTGACCCTTGCCAGCTGATATCATGTCAACCAGAAAGATGCATGCCCGTAATACACAGCCGTGGCTGGCAAAACCATTCCCAGTGTGCAAAAGCCACAAAAAGGCCCTCTAGGTCCCATGAAAATAGTAAAAATTATAAACATATATGCATAAAATTACATTTACAGGAAACAATCTCTCTCCACTGTATAGGTAGTTAGTAGGGGTGTAAATCACAAGTTTAATCACGATATTAAATTGATTCTTTGTACAACGATACAATATTTGCTGATATCACAAAATCTACCACGATACGATTTTGATTCAATTCAGGTGCGTGCGATCGCTACGAGATGACATCATATGCCCATTTAACACAATCAGTTACACTTATATCAACTCACAAAAAGCAGCTAAAATATGATTTGACAATGTTATTACTGGGCTCTGTAGGAAAGAGGTGCGCTTGGACACAAATGGTGACACAGATAGGGATGCACCGATCCGACTTTTTCAGTCCCGGTACCGATACCTGGGCTTTGGGTTATCGGCAGATACCAAGTACAGATCCATTAGTATTTAATTAATAAGCTGTATGCCTCAGTGTGTGGAAGTGACTGGGATCATTATTTTATGTGTAAGGCAACATCAGGCTTGACTTAAACATTGCTTTCCTAACAAATAAATACATAGATATACATTTACTGAATTATTTATTATTAAAACAATAAATCGTTCACCAGCAACTTGGTAAAAAGTCTTCAAAATTAACAGGAATTACAATTCAAGTGTAAACCTTTTTAATGCAGCAACAAATTGGTCAAAACTTAAACAGGAATTAAAATTACAGTATGTATATAGTATATGAACATAGAATTGAATTGAATAGATTGGCTCCATTGTCACGATACCCCATCCAGCTTTTAGAGTCGATATCGGCCCGATATCCAATCCGGTATCGGTGCATCCCTAGACACAGACGTGCCATGGGAATTTCAAAATAAAGGCTTTTCCTAAAGATGATGATATGTATCGATGTTTTCTCTTTGCATCGATGATATTGGATCGTTGATCATTGAATCGATATCGATCCAGATTGATGTATCCTTTACACTCCTAGTAGTTAGCTGCTCTAATTAACTCCTAAAGCAATGCTTTCACTAAAGAAAACCAGACTATAACCTATAACTATTTCAGGGGCCTGGCAATGGAGCTATTTCAAAGCAATCAACAAATTCTTAAAATAAATTGTAAATATTACTGCAAGTGAGACTTCCTCCAGTGAAAATGCCAGCCTACAACATTCTGCACAAGCATGAGAGGAGTCTTTTATCCGACTACAACTACTTTACATCCATCTATGCATCCAGCCGTCCTTCCCTCCGTCTCCCCATTCAACGCAAACGGACACAATGTCTTGATTGTCTGTGCGGCGCTAGCAACTGTCATTCATTCTCCTCCTTTCACCCCGTGACAGATTACCTTTGATAAGTGTGCAGTCTGTTTTTCTTCTTTATGAATGTAAAGGATTATGTGTAATTACTTTTTACTCACTCACAATCTCCTAATCCCATTTGACTCAGTGTTTTTATGAATATGATAGTTATTTTTAAACACTTTTTTTCTTACACTGTGAGAAGTTAAGCTGTTTACCAAAGACTTTGACAGTTTCTTCAATTCCCAGTCATTTCTTCAACATAAATGCCTTCCCCTCCGTCAGACTATAAATAGCGGGGGATTATTTTGTCGAGGCTTGCTTTTTTTTGTTGTTGTTGTCTCTCCTCCAATTGTCATGTCTGGCCTCGGCTCTCTCCATTACACAATCATTGCCAAAGCAAAATGGCTCATGACATATCCATAATAGCGTTTCCCTAATACCGTTGTCCCTGAAATTAGCTTTGCAGCATCAAAATACGTTATCTGAAACAGAGCAATTTGTAGCAGTTGATCTGTGAACCTAACCGGGTGTTTGTGTCTTGTCTGAAGTTTTGAGCAATATTTCCGACAGCCCGACTAAATGTATGTGTGAGAGACGGAAAGACTGTCATCTGGTTTAGGGTGGGGGAGACACTTTTTATCCATCTGCCAACACATTTCTGGTGTGTAGCCATGACGATGCAGCTTCACCTGACTCCTCTCCTCTCCTCTGAAAACAGTATAATGCCCTTAATTGGTGGAGTCACACATTTATAAATGTAAATGCTGTTTATGTCTCCCTCTTAGGCTGTAGTTTTACAGTCATCATGTGATTCCTCCTGGCTGGCTGCTGACAGCGTTTAAGAACACAGAAAGCCAAACGGGGAAAACAGAAACATCCCAATTATTTTCTAAAGACTGAGCTCAGTTTGGAGTCTCACAGATGGAGATAATGCACAAAAACACAGACGCACACACACACACACACACACACACACACACACACACACACACGCACACGCAGGGTTGTTTTTGCCCACAGCTCCAGCGATACTTGAAGTGTATTTCGGGGAAAGAGTGTGGTGCTAATCATGAATTCATTAACACTCTTTGATGTCTATGGGGCTGTAAATGTGTGACTGTGTGTGAATGCGTGTGTGTGTGTTTGATATTTGAGTAAATCTTGCAGCTAGCTCAGAGCAGTCAGCTACACACACTCGGGTCACGGGACTTGAAGCCACATGCATCGGCTACGTTCTGGTCAGTGGATGTTACGCCCGGGTCACACAGGAACGCGTGAGCAGCGCATGTGCATTGCGGAACCTCTTGCTTTTTCATGTTAACGGGTTAGAGAAGCCACACAACCCAAGTGAGCAGCGCGGCTCAGGTGCGGCGGCTCAGATGCGGCTGAGTTGCTTGTCAGCTGCATGTCTTCAAGAAATTCAAGGTCTCACCTATTTTTTATTCCGTGCAGTTCACAGCAAAAATGGATAGTGAAAATGATATTTTGACTTTATATTGACATCATAGCAGCAACATTACTACAGTTTCAATGTCTATATCTATAGAATATGTCAGAGATGTGAAAAAAAGTATATATTTATTTTTAACTCAACAGTTTCTGTTTCAAAATAAAAGCCCTCTAGTGTTATTTCTCTGGACAGAATTCCTTCATTTGTCAACACAAGGCTTTTATTCTGAAATATTTGCAGGACAGTTTCGTGGGAAAATGCAGTGACTTGCACGGCTCCATAAATTCATAGAGTACTGATTTTTAATCGTGGATTATATATTATTATTTACAAATGAGCACACTAGGGCTGTCCTGAATACCATTTTTTGGGCTTCAAAGCTTCGATGAGAAATATTTGAAGGTATTCGAAGCTTTGCGGCACATATCCATCTCCCTGTTTCAGTGTTCAGTGTGAGAATAACTAATAATAATGAATGTTGAATATGAATAATGAATAATGTTGTGGGATTATTACTTATGCCATGGGAAATTTGGGGACTTATATATTATTATTACATACATATATATATGTATAAATAAAAAAAAAAAGCATTCGTATACTGATTTGAAGGTCGATTAGCATGACAAAGGTCGAGGCTTCAAAGCATTCAGGTCAGCCCTAGAGCACACGTTTCTTAACCTTTTTCTGTCTAAAATAAATTTAAATGAAATGAAACGGCCATTATGAAAGGCAAACTATGTAGAAAGAAATGGCTGGCAGTAGGATCGCAGCAGAAGTCGGTGTAGACGCCACACATGTGAGAGACGCCGCAGTTCAGCGAGGCAGCCGTCACACGCTGCTCGTGCATCCAGTGTGTCCCGGGGGCTCACACATTTTCACAACTTTTTGTCTAAACTCCCATCAGTCAAAGCAAGCAATTACTTTAATAAACTATTTGACAACTTGATTAGAAGTTATTTACTGTCGTGCCGTAATTTGCGCTTCTTCTCAAACATCATCACCACCGGTATCGCACCTTGTTTTAATATGCATGTATAAGAGGCAGGCGAGGGAAAAGGCATGCACTAATGGCACGCAACTGGATAAAGATAAACTATGTGTTCGAATAATCAGTCAACGCGTGCGTGCGTGTGTGTGTGTGTGCACGCGTCTGATGTGTAAATCCTCAGAACCAAAGCACGCTTTAATTAATGGCGCTTGATGATCAGCAGGCAAAGACAAACAGCAACTAAACGAGCTTGTCCCCCCCGTCAGGAAGGATAATTGCGTTCCACCAACAGATTCATGTGGCAGACACGCTGCCATTGCAGGGTACTACTGATGAGTGTCATTTTTTTTTTTCCCTTTCAGAGGTTTTAATGTTTTATGCTCGCAAAACTATTATTTCTCAAGGGAGACTACTGGGAGCCTTTCTTTTATTTTTCTATTTTTGTTGTGTTTCGGATGTCAGCGGTGCATTAGTGTTGATACTCGTGAGGATAGGTGGAAGTGAAGGTGGTATAACAGCCTCTCCCTCCGTCTCTCACTATGTCTCACGCCCTTCTTTTCCATCTTATTCGTCGTTCCCTCCTTCCTCTCTCTCTCTCTCTCTCTCTCTCCTTTTCTATTAATAATAACGCTGAATAAAGTTGTCTGGGAATTTCAGAGGAACACTTTGTTATGGCCGTCCCTCCCGCTAGGTAAATGAGAGGTGGGAGCTCCGGTGCTGTTCCCTTTGTGAGATTAATATGCAGCTCCTCGTCTTTTTTATTTTTAACATTATGGGCTCTCTGCCCTGTCATTACTCCTCAAGTAGCAGCGGCTTCCACTAGCTTCCTTTCTCTAAACCTCTCTCTCTTACACTTTAGTGGGTGGACACAATAACAGGAACACCTTTCAGTGAAATTTCCCTGCTACAAATACCAATTTGGTGAATGTTATTTTTTTTATTCAGACTCCCAATGTTCTGATTTTAACTTGACACTTCACTTTTGCGACAGTATTTTTTGGGGTTTAGTTACTTACTGTAAGATATATTTCTAGGTCACTGATTTGTATTTACTGCAGGGTTATTTTATGATATTATAAGTGTTTCTATTATTTTGTCCATAGCCTGTACTTCCCTATCCCTGTCTCTCCCGTCACCCTCCTGCCTTATGGTACATGATCGCCTCTCTTCTCAGCATTGGACGCTTTATAGGCTGCCACTAGACACAACGCACCTGATTGGACGAACGCTTTTCCCCGTGGGCTGCTGCTTTGACAGCTTTCAAACCGGAACCAACGTGGCGGCTCTTTTGGAAACTTTCTTCTCTTATATCATGAAAATAGTTTGCAAAAAATGTGTTTCTGAAAACATTTTATGCGAGAAATAAGCCATGCAGTTGCTGAATCTGTCTTTTATTTTGGATCGACAACGCTTAGTTTGAAAGTTTCTCGGGAGTTTCCAGAGGCAGCGAGTCGCGTCGGACTCCCCTGTTTTGCATAAAGTTGCCTAGGCTTCAACTTTACGCAAATGAGGAGCGGCCAATGTGACGCCCCGTCTCTCGAATCGCGCCATTGCACGGCTGCTTACATAGACAATGAATGGAAAGCGTGGAAAGGACCACTACGCCTGCGTCCTAGCTATGGTAATGATCGCTCTTTGACTCGCACCCATCCGTGCGCACACACCTGAAGACAAGTCACCTTTTCTATCTCTGTATCAGTTTTTATCCCTCTCATCATCCTCTCTGGTCCTCTTATCATGTGTGGAGAGGCTGTCTGCTCTGTTCTTCCTCTCTCTCTCTCTCTCTCTCTCTCTCTGGCTGGCAGGAGATGGAGAGGGAGATTGGTGAGATTGCAGTGAGGTTGCGTTTGACACCACCCCAACTTGTGATTGCTTGGATATGAACCTGAGATGAGATCTGTGGCTGGATAATGTCAGGTGGCACCACCACTTATGGGTGCAAGCGTTCATAGTGATCATAGTAAAAAGCTTCTTAAGAAATAAGACTTTATTTTTAGAGTCAAAATTACAAAATTAGAATGGGAAAATTACAATTGGAATGTTATGCCAAAATGAATGAATGAAGTGACAATATGTGGAAAAAGTCGTCATTTTTCAGCTACGACAAGAAACTTTTTGGCTAGGCCATGAAAATATTAGAATTTTTCCTAATTATTGATTTATTTTACATTTTTATTTGTTGCCGTTAGCGAAAACACAACCACGACATTGCTCAGTAAACTGTCTATTTTGCTGATGGGGATTTGCATTAAGTGTGACAGACAAACTCTCGTATACTGTAGCTTTACTGTGAGTGAGTGACACTTCAAAGTTGTTCCTGTCTTCACCCTGATCCTCTCACACAACAACATGCAGATTGTTATGAATTGAATTTGAAAATAAAAGATGTTGATATTCCTTGTACTATTTTTATGCCGCTGTGCCGGCAACAGCCGTGTTTTTTTCGGGAATGCCTAGAGCATATTTCTTCAAATTTGGCACAAACGCCCACTTGGACTCAAGGATGAACAGATTCGATTTTGGTGGTCAAAGATCAAGGTCACTGTGACCTTAAGTCCGTTCCATTCTCGTGAAAGCGATATCTCAGGAACGCCTGGAGGGAATTTTATTCCATGTGGCACAAACATCCACTTGGACTCTAGGATGAACTGATGATGATGAAGTAGTGACAATTTGGACAGAAATGGATGTACACTGCAACTTGACTGGTTGGTTTACAGTTTACATATCGCTAGAACATACTGTAGGCACTATGCACAATATACTCGTATTTGGATCAAGTTGATACCTTAATCACAACTGCAAAATTGTCTTTTTACTTTTGATTTAAAGTTGATGTTAGACTATTTTGTATTTTTCCGCAAAGGACAAATGTAAGAAAAATATCTGATTATTGTATTTTCACATTGACAGGGATGTGGGTTGACCTGGATAACACTGTGGAGTTCAAGTGCAAAATGAGATTTGAATTAGTCTTTCATTCTTGCTTGTGTCTGTGTAAAGGTAATCTGGATACTACCCAGGTGAACACCACTCCTCATAATACCCAGTTTGCCATTGGAGAGGCCTAATGAGCAGGCGACACACATGGGACCACCGTGTTTACAGGAAATGCTGTCGTTTCCCCTTGATAATCTGTGCCGGTGTGTGTCTGATGCTGTGTGCTTTGACAGTACAGGTTCTCCCCACCACATGCATAATGTTCATTAAATTGGCATGCGTTGTGTGTGTGTGTGTGCGCCTGTCTGCTACGGCTGCATGTGTAATGCTGAGACTTTGCAAATGACCTAAGGACTACAGGGAAGCTTATTTCTGCAACCACTTGCATTTCCGTCCTAATTGTTCCTCTTCTGCCCATAAACCTTCTACTCTGTGAGTGCGTGTGCATGTCTCTCTGTGTGTGTGTCGGCATGTTAAAGAGAGAAGGAAGGTCCTTTTCTCTCTGCAAGCAGTGTCAGCAGGTGAGCTGCCCTATTGGGAGAAAAAGAGAGAAAATCGCCAAAGCATGCAAATTGCTACTCCAAGGGGAGAATCAATTAGGTGCATAGCGGCTGGAGCAGAAAGGCGAGGAGGGGCGTAGAGGGGCAGGGGTCCATGCAGAGTGATGGTGCAGAGCCATGCTGATCACCTCCTCTGAGACGATGCATTACTCCTCCTCTTCTGTCGCCTTCCCTTCAATCCATGGACTGATCCTATTGGCTAAAGCTCCCCATGCTCGCTGCCTTTTAAACCTCTACTGTGGCTCAGCCTCATTGCTTTTTCTGTCTAGCCCATTTCTTTTCTAATTATAGATAGTCTCAAGTGTGTGCCCTCTTCACCTGTTTTCCTCATTATTCTTTGTGAAGATGCTCTAATCGGTGCCAGATAAAATTAGGACATAGATATGATAATAGTCTTCATGTGCATAATGTATATCCATCAAATACCATGTCACAGTTGCCTTGAATGCGTAGAAATGTGCCGTTGTTCACCGGGTTTTGTCTCTTCCCTCTTCAGGTACATAATGTCCTCCATCTCAAGAAAGGCTTGATCCCGATTGGCCGACAGTACTGGACTGTGCCTCCTTCCCTCTCCTCACCGCTCCCAGCCTCAGAACAGCCATGACGTCCCTCGCCAGGACACGGACCTGCTTTTTTGTATGCTGCTTCCTGTCCAGCCTGGAGCTTCCCGCGACGTCACAAACAGTGGTGCAAGCCCCGCAGGCTCACAGTGCCGGCTCCCAAGTGATCACAGCGTCCCTTCAGGAGGAGGAGTATGCGTCGTTTCGCGCCGAGTACCCCGACCGGACATTCAACCATCTGGCGGTGGACTATCGCAACGGCAATGTTTATTTGGGAGCCGTCAACCGCATATACAAACTGTCCCCGGGCTTGGAGGTCCAGGTGTCCCACGAGACCGGCCCGGATGAGGACAACCGCAAGTGCTACCCACCGCGTATCGTCCAGCCCTGCAGTGAGCCGCTATCGCTCACCAACAACGTCAACAAGATGCTTCTGATGGACTACCGGGAGAACCGGCTGCTGGCATGTGGCAGCCTCTACCAGGGCATCTGCAAACTCCTCCGCCTGGATGACCTTTTCAAACTAGGAGAGCCCTTCCACAAGAAGGAGCACTACCTCTCTGGTGTCAACGAGAGTGGCTCTGTGTTTGGCGTCATTGTGTCGTATGGAAATGCCTCTCCCGACATGCTGTTTGTAGCCACAGCAGTGGATGGCAAACCAGAGTACTTCCCTACCATCTCTAGCCGCAAGTTGGCCAGAAACTCGGAGGCGGACGGCATGTTTGCCTACGTCTTCCATGATGAGTTTGTGGCCTCTATGATTAAGATTCCTTCAGACACCTTCACTGTCATCCCAGACTTTGACATATACTACATTTACGGCTTTGCCAGCGGGAACTTTGTCTACTTCTTGACTTTGCAGCCTGAAATGGGGGGCGGACCGACCACTGGATCCTCCTCGACCGGTCGAGAACAGGTCTACACCTCCAAGATAGTCCGCCTCTGCAAGGCAGACACCGCCTTCAACTCCTACGTGGAGGTGCCTATTGGATGCATTAGTGGCAACGTGGAGTACCGATTACTCGAGGCGGCCTACCTGTCCAAAGCTGGTGCCATCCTGGCACGTTCTCTAGACGTGGCGCCGGACGATGACGTTTTGTTCGCCGTCTTCTCAAAAGGCCAAAAGAGGCGTCCGCGCCAGGCCTCGCAGGACTCTGCGCTGTGCGTCTTCTCTCTGCGGAAGATCAATGAGAAAATCAAGGATAGGCTGCAGTCGTGCTACAAAGGCGAGGGCACGCTGGACCTGGCTTGGCTCAAAGTCAAAGATATTCCCTGCAGCAGTGCGGTGAGTACTACTAAAACACACACACATGCATTGTGTGACTTTCAGCCACATTTACACAAGTTTAATGACAATACTGGGCTAATATATACTATATTGGTAGTTCTTTATTATTCCACTCATACTTTGCGTGCACAAGTACACACATTCTCTACTATGACATGTAGGACTGTACTCGTAATGTACCAGAACAGCAGGCGTCGAGCATTTAGGAAAATGGTATTTCATGAGACTACATTAAGAAGATCTAAACGCTGATGGTTTCTTATTGTTGTAATAGTTTTTTTTACTGAGGGACATGACAGGTGAGTCTGTCTGGAGGAAAATCAGTAGTGAAGGCTCTCCCAATGTTACTTTAATGAGCCTCGGTGCACTGCAGGAGGCCTCCGTGAACACTCCGTTCTCGGGTGGGTTCATGCTCCATGCCATTATGATGCGATATTAACCATCCACTGCCTCTTTTAATCTGCTCACCCTTTAAACAATGCAGCCGAATGCTCAGCCAAATTAGCATAATTCCATTCTCCATAACAGCATTACAAATTCAGTGATTCAGTTCATTTGATTTCTCACTTTGTGCACATAAAAAACAAGGTTAAATTGGGTGTTACATGTTTAGACCACCTTCACACGCAGCCAAAGCATTTTTTTCCCCCCCCCCTGATCTCATTACGTCATTAATAAAAGCTCAGAGTGCATTTGTTAGTCATCATGTTCCTCTACATGAACCATGTGTTCACTTGCTAATTTTGAGTTCAGAGAGGTGTAGATAATGGATTAGAATAAATAACAGACTGCTCTGAAGAGGTCTGTTTTTCAGTGTGTAGATCAATTAAAGGTGTATCGCTGCAAATGGATGGTTGAAAAATTATGCATTGGAATTTTTTGGTATATTTTTTGTAACTATGTAGATAATTCATGAAACTACATGTACAGTATTTCTGTACTTTCTTTAATAAAGATAAGAAGAAGACTGATTGAGTGAATCCACTCGTGAGCAAAAATACACATTTTTTTTTTCTCCAAGAAATATAATCAGTGGAATGACAAATAGTATCATCCTTCCTCAGGCCAGTCATTTTTTAAATTTCTTTTTTTAATTAAGGTTCTGGCAACAATTAAATATACTGTACTTCCAGTTCCGAATACATACAGAACCACTTTTTTCATAGTTTTTGAACTACGTTAACAAAACAGCACAACTTTACAAACATGATACAATAAAAAACAATAAAAAAAAAACAATACACAAATCCAGTCATTCTTAATATCTACAAGAGCCACAAATCAGAATTTATATAGCCACAAACCCTTCTAACAAGATCGCTTGGTCGTGGCCATATTTCAGGAACATAAATTTGATCCCCTCCCTGCGCCTCAGTCCATATTGTTCTGACCTTAGCCACGCACTATCTCACGCCATTATGAAGTTGACCCTCTCTTGTGTTTGGTTCGGGAATCACAGTGTTTATCTATTAATCCGTCTCTGGCATGGCACACGTGCCGAGGCGCCTTTGTCTGCTGCTTGAGGGCCTGATAAATCATGCCCGGGGTGGAGCTGTCAGCGGGGAGAGGAAGTGTGAGGGAGCACACCGGGGTTAGCGCTGAGGAATGATGCCATTTCAGCACGCGCCACAGTATCGCCACCGCCACTGCATAAATTAGACCCCGCTGAACAAGTGAGGGTGGACTCCGCAGGAGATAGATGAGTTGTGACACACATACAACACACACGTGCCACCACACTTGTAAGCATGGCCATTGCAGAGATGGAGATGGTAGCTTTTTAAAGGCTGAATAATAGCAATAGATAAATAGTTATATGAAAGGCTTATTAAGTACTTTATTAAAATGCTGATCAGATCATTCTAGGCTGCTTTAGAGTGCTACGGTCATAAATACATGGACACACAAACACACATAAATCAGGGCCTATTGCTTGAGCATTAGTAAATTAGTAGATGTAAATATAGGCCATATATATTACCGATGAGTGTTTTCACAATGAGACCATGTTAAGATAAAGAGTCGGGGCCAAACATAACTCATCTCGTGTGTGTCTGTGATGGATGGTTGGTGTCTCTAATATCCCATGGTTGATTTTTTTATGAATCGTTGGTTGTTAGTCACTGATTAAATCCTTTGGTGCTTTTAAATGATGCATGACTGGGAGCGCCGTGTCTCTGATGTCATCAGAAATGTAGTTTAAACTCCTCCGTTCACATCCTCTCCATTCTGGGTTTCCCTTTGCTGTAGAGAGCCAGACATCAGAGACACACATTGCTTATACTCTTTAGCCATATTTTGGAAGTCAGAGTGCTTTTTGGGTTCCTGCACTGTGTAATACTATAATGTTTAATGTATGGTCATTAGAGCTGTCAAGGTTAACACGATAATTCGTTTTAACGCTACTAATTTCTTTAACGCATTAACGCAACTTGCGATTTTTAGGTTGTAGCAGAGCAGTTTTAAAGCTAGAGTGAAGATGCTAGCATCATATGAAACTAGAAAACCTAAGGAATCCATTGGTAACTATGTCATACTATCTTGTCGCAAAGGAGGTTAAATAACGCTCCAAACTTACACTAGATTTTCAAAGGGGTCCCTTGACCTCTGACCTCAAGATATGTGACTGAAAATGGGTTCTATGGGTACCCACGAGTCTCCCCTTTACGGACATGCCCACTTTATGATAATCACATGCAGTTTGGGTCAAGTCATATTCAAGTTTTAATCGATTGACAGCCCATTAAATTACTTAAAGGGACTCTGGCCCATATTAGCAGCTTATTATGATTTTCTCTCCATATTTCTTTCCACTTTGTAGTATTGGAGGCTTTTTGTGAGCTTGCAGCTTTGCAAGAGGACATTGTTTATTGTAAATGGCAGTGGTCAGTGGTCACTTGGAGCATGTGTCAGCGATACAATCGTCTCAAACAAACTCGTAGAGGACATAAATGTTTAAAAAACGAACTGAATTGACTGAAACATTTATATTTTGCGATATAAATGATTTTGAATGAGAAATAATCAAATGTCAAGGTAGTGATGTGTTCAAGGACACAGGCCTGAGTAGGACAGTATAAACATTCACTCCTGTTAAACCTTTGTGGCTTTACACCGTCTTTAAGAGGCTTTCAGTCGGAGTAGGCGAGATGGAAAGAGGGTGAAGTTGAGAAGAAAAAGTATGTACAGAGAGTGGTGTGATGGGCGAGAGAGCAATAGAGGATAGATGGTGAGAGAGTGAGTGGGGGGGAGGGGGGGGATGCTTCCTCTCTCCCCCAAATGGCCACGCTTGGCTGAGCCACATAATGCGTGCTCAACAGTATAAGTCTGCAAAGGGCCCGCATCCATAGATCATTGTGAAGTGGCATGTGACCTATAAAAAAACCCGCTGCCTGCTCCTTCCATGTTCACTGTGTCAGCAGAAAAAAAACAGAACAACAAAACAGAGGGATCGCAATAAATTCACTCTTTGCGCTCTTCTCTCTCATCCTTGATTCATTGCTCACCGTCTGCGCCGCTCTTTTCTCCTTTCGCCTGTCCTTCTCCTCATGTTCTTATAAAAATAGTTGCCGCCATCCCCATCTTCTTATTCTGTTATGCTCCCCCCTCCTCGAGTCTGTCCTTTATTTCCCCTTACAGTGCTTTCCATAAGCACACACAGGGTGAAGTTTTGTCTCTCACCCCCCGCCTCTAAACATGGATGAGAAAATTACAAGGTCGCCTGTAAATCCCTGACAGGCCACGGCCATCCCCTCATCCCTTCTGCTAATGATCATTAATTACATGTCATTAACTAACATGCCACGGGCTATTCTTCCACATTTGTCATGTGCTATCGACTTCACATTCTGAATTCACTCCAATTAATTAGATTATTCTACTCGGCCGCTGCTGTTTCTTTGAGTCTCTCTTTTTTCTTGATCTCTCTCACAGTCCTCCCGACACACACTCATCCCTTTCCTCGTTTCATCCTTCACTTGAAAGGAACTCTCCAATATGACATTCTCTGTCTTCCCTCCAATGCTCGTATTTCATGTTATTGACTCATGTCTTTTATTTCGTTCTGTGTTTGACCAACCGTTGAATGGTGTTGTCTCCTGCGCTGACCATCTCCATCCCTCCTCCTCCTGATTGCGGAGCTTAATCAGCGGCTGGCTGGCTGCTGCTGATGAGTCAGTCTAGGCCACATCCTCAGGAAGGGAAAGGCTAGTGGATTCATTAAGAACATCCAGACTGCCCCCCCCCACACACACACACACACTTCACCCCACTCCATCCACATATCCGCTATCCCGCTATCCTGGCTGGCTCGCTAATTAAATCTCCATACATGATACCACTTGCTAAAGGTCAGAATCCATCACAATATCATTATTCTGTGATTAAACAAATGTCTCCCCGCTTTCTTCACTATACTCTGCTGGCTGAATTGGGTGCCTTCATTTCCCTTGCCCTATTATTGTAGTCTTTTGTTGAGCTCTTAAAAAAACTCTTTTGTTCGTTCTGTCTGTCTTCCCCCTCTACCTAATTCTCTTTCTCCCTAGTGAGCAGTACTGTACAATATCTAAAAAGTAATTTTGCAAAATACACCAAGTTTGCAATTAGATTTACCAAGCTGTATCAATTAGGGCTGTAACGAATAGCTTGAATCTTCATTCATAACGTTGACATTCAAATCCTAAATCAACATTCGAATGCTGCACAGCTTCTTTTTTATTCTTTTTTTCCCTATTCATTGTGTTTAAACTAAGGCTGCCAATCGATTCAAATATTTAATTGCGATTAATCGCATGATGGTCCATAGTTAATCACGATAAACATATGTACCATTTATGTACCTTAAAGGGAGATTTTTCAAGTATTTAATAGTCTTATCAACATGGGAGTGGGCAAATATACTCGCTTTATGCAAATGTATGTATATATTTTTTACTGAAATCAATTAACAACACAAAACAATGACAGATATTGTCCAGAAACCCTCACAGGTACTGAATTTAGCATAAAACTTATGCTCAAATCATAACATGGCAAACTCAAGTCCAACAGGCATCAACAGCTGTCAGTGTGCTGACTTGACTATGACTTGCCCCAAACTACATGTGATTATCATAAAGTGAGCATGCCTGTAAAGGGGAGACTCATATGGAGTATGGACATGGACATGGATGGCAGAGGCATACAACCAAGAAGCGGTAATTCTAGGTTTTCTTAGGGTGATAACGTCCTAAAATATGACAACAGTCATTTTGTACAAGTCTGTGTACAGCCAAAGCTTCATTTGAAACCTGGTACAGCCCTAAATGCAATCCAATGCAACAACTAATACAGTCAATCCTACATAGTTTATCATAGTCATACATTTGGTTCAAAAGGTCTCGAATTGTTGAATTGTCTAACATTATGCTACTTTGTCCACCAGCATAAATGTAACACATTTAAATGTGATGCAGTCAAATATAACCGACTACATCCTGACAAATGACCACTGAGTTGAATCAACGTCTCTCTGACACAGCATCAACAAGAAGAAAATATGAAAGCTGTATTGGAATCCCTAATAAACTGTCAACTCTAGCCGGTAATACATGCAGACTTGTTTTTCTCAATTTAGTTTTTTTCATCACTTGAATAAATACAGTTTTTGATCGAAAATAAGATGGTAATGCCTAATAATCATTCCAGAAGAAATAATGAAAGATTTTCTGCCAGTGCACAGTGAAGCGGAAAACATGGGTTAGGAAGTTATCAGACACGTCTTTCTCTTTATATTGCGTTCTATTTCCAGCTCCTAGTTTGATTTGTGAATTCCCTTTTTTTCCCCCTCCCAATCTCTGCATCTCTTAAACTCCCATCATGCCTCTGACATTCTCCTACCTTTGCTCTCTCCTGGATCTTTTTTAGACACGTCTCTGTTTCATTCAGAATCGTCACGCTGTTTCGTTAGTTCCATGATTTGACTGTTTTCCATAACCAATATTTATTATCTGTCGTAGCTGCTCAGCTAACGGTTGGCAGGTGCGAGCATCTGCAAACACAAATTCACAAAATATCATCAAAGCCTGCCTCCTCGCATTGAAACCTGCCAACGGAACGCACAAATAAATCAACTTTGTATCAGGCACAGCCCGAGAAGTTTGTGTACAGCCATATTCATACACACCTCAATATTTATTCCATTTTCCACCTTCGTTTCATATGAATGTGCACTAACTCATGTTATCATTCCCCATTTTTCTGTAACTGCACTGATATGCCAAGATTGATGGCACATCTTGCCTGAGATGACATGTCGGGCATTGAACCAGCCCTGTTTGTGTGTCCATATATATATATATATATATACTTTCTTTCTTTCTTCAGTCCTAATTATTGTGACTGGTTTTCAAAACAGTCCCCAAGGGGAAGTTAAATCTACTTTGTGACAGCGCTTGTGCTCAGCGTCGACACCCGTGCACTCAAAGTGAATTTTGAGCGTTTGATTCAGTCAGTGATGCAAAAAAAAAGTCTCTCTCTGTTGGAATGCCCTGCAGATACCTTACCAAAACGACAAAGAGCACTGATCTTTTGCCATCAGAAACAGATTCACAATGACTCCTGCTCTCACCGAGACCATGAACTGCATATTTTATTTTAAAAAGAAGAAATACAGTTTTCAGTTTAGCCAGTTTTCATAGAAATAATATCTCCGTTTATCATGGAATATGCTGTGTAACAGCCATTCATCGACCTGCCCCAACATGATTTAAACCTTGAACTAATCTCTGGACACTGTATAAATTTCATACCAGAATTGTTGTACTGCTTCTTGCAATATATTTGTAATCTCACTCATTCTGTTTCTGCCTGAGACAGGCATCTAAAAGCAGAAGCAGATGGCTCAATTAAGTATAAGGTTTGACAGTTTCCAAAACAGACTGTTTTTGTGAAGACGGAAATAGGAAAATGATTCGATGACACAAGTGGGAGAATGACTTGCGCATTGCACATCTCACTGTGTGAGTGTGTGTTTACTTCATGGTGTGTGTGAGATGGTGTGTTCTGTCACGCGTTGCTAGTGTGATGGAGGGCACCATGGATGAGTAGTCAGACAGACTAAGTCTTGGCACAGTAGCCAGTGGTCCATCTGATACACACACTCTGTTACTCACAGGCACACAAACAAATGAAGGGTAGAGCTTCATTTAAACTTGCGGAATCAAAGGTTTTAGCTAAATAAAAAAGTGATTCTTCAGGCAGATCAGACGAGAAGTCATGTACAGGTCCATCACAGATGTGGCTCCCCGAAAACCTGGTCTAATGAGAAGATCATAACAATCAAAACAGTTCATTTTCCACTATTTTTCCAAAAACTACTAGCTACCAGTTTCAAAATAAATTGAATTTGAGTATTCATGTGCAAAATTTGAGTTAGTTTATGGACATTTCCAACCATCAAATTTGCAGCCAGTCTCAAATAGTACACTCACGGGCGAATTAACCGATGGATTGCGGCCACTGATGGCACCATGAGTTGATGGTCCTTCGCTTTCCTAAGTCCCGCCACGTTTCGCTCTGTGCTACAATAACAGTTGAGCAAGCTTGGAACCCGGCAGATCCTCGGTCAACTTTCCCCTTTTCCAATGGGTTATACTTAAATATGCTACGTCTGTTCAAAGGTAACAATACTCTGTAAGTCACATTATATTTCTGGAGTTCTGAGCTGAAAGAGTTTCTGGTGAACCTGCACGATTTCGTCTGATTTCGTTATATTTGGTGCCATCCCGAAGTATTTTGAAGTAGGTTTCTTTTTGTCAAGTTTGTCCGACCTAGCAATAGTAACTAAGGGGGGGCGGTACTTATGATCGGTCAATTGCGCATCATTTGCAACTCAAGGTTTGAACCACAAAAGATATTGCGCTTATGATATTACAGCGCAAACTGCGCCCATAAAGTTTTGCAGCTGAGTGTAATTTGCCCTTTTTGTTGCGTCTGATTGTAATTATCCATGTGGCAAAGACGTATAAACGTTGCCTTTGCGCCGGCAGAACAATGGAAGGAGAGAAAAATAATCTTCAGACCGCGAGCTACAGGTCCTGACTGACGAGGTGCAGAAACATTTCTCAAAACTTCAGGCAAGGAATTTAAATGTGACGGAGAGAAAGCTTGATTTTATCCTAGTCTGTTGTGTCAGTGCGCTTCAGTTACCACCAACTCTGCAAAGACGCTAACAATTTCACTGTACTGTTACCGCAAAAACAGACCAGTTCACAAAGATCATCGCTAATAGCCACACTCAATGAGGCTCGTTTACATAGAAAGGGGCCAACTTTGCGTCAAATGTATGCATATTAAATATGCCTAAATAGCACAGGAGCACCGAGACGCTATTTGCTTGGCAGCGCATTTCACCCTTTGCAGGTGTTTTGAGAATTACATACCGCAAAAGCTGTGCAATCCTTTTGAATTCGTCCCTCAGTTGGCAGTTGATTAGGTCAACCTAAAACTAATCTAGTCTTATAAATCCGACCTTCATGAAGACATTGCTAAACATTTTGTGGCAAATTGTATCTGGGGACACATAAACACATACTGCATAAAGCAACATAACACTCTCTTCATTCAGTCTAATTTGTCAACTGTCATATACTTGTAA